>JAIUCV010001174.1:0-161886 GCA_026724425.1 Erythrophleum ivorense
CCAACTAAAATTATGATAAAATTTTAAATATTATAAAATGAGGGTTTAAAGTTTAAGATGCCCAAAAACTAGAGCCAGAAGAGCTCAAAAAATTTGCCGAAGAAAGTAGAGGCATTTTTGTAATTTTTGGAAAATTTTGAAATCTTATAGGAGGGCTTTTTAAATGAAAATTTGAGCTTTTTGGGGTTCTCAGAGGCCCCGAATACCATGGGAAGACCTAGAACAGTTAAAACCCCTCCGGTGAGCAATTTCGGCTGTCGGTTGATTGAAACTTTGACTGAATGGTTCGGAATGGTTTTAGATCCTTTTTGAGTGATTCCAAAGGCAATTATTATGATTAAGAGCCTAAGGAATATTATGGAGAAGATGGATTTCAAAAAGGAGTTAATTTGAGCCAAAATGATAAGAACAAAGAATATGGACTAAAATGCAAAATGAAAAAGTGCATAAAGTGGACTCTTCACCTTCTTAAAGCACGTTTTCCTTTGGCCTCTGATTAACTGACCTTCTTTCTACCCAAAATAGAGCCTGAGACCAAGGGAGAGAGACGCACTAAGAGAGCTCAAGAGGAAGAAGAAAAGGCTAACAAAAGGTAGAGATTTCCATAGTCTTTCTTCTTGAAACCTTCCTCTCTTCTCTTCTCTTTGCTTCATCTTTCCATGTTTTTGGTGAATGAAATGGTTCTGTTTTGGCCTTGAAATAAAGGGGAAAAGTTAGAAATCCAAAGAGGAAGCTAAGGCAAGAAGAAACACTCTTGAAAGAAGGTTAAACCCAAGGTAATTTCTGCTTTTTGTTGCTTCTTCCGTCTTGCTCTTCCTTGTGTGTATAACACCTAAAAATAGAGCCATCTAGGGGAGGAAAGTTTTGACCTAGAACTAATAAAAAACCATGAAATTGGAGTGTGGGAACTTGGAATATGCCAAGAAATTGCAAGCAACACCAAGGAATTCCAAGTTAGAAAAGTGTAGAGCTCTTGAACACCTTGCAAAAATTGATTTGATATATGAGTTTCCTTGCATGTGTGAGTATTTGATTGAGCTCCTAAGACCTCTAGGAAGCCTCCCAAGTGTGTCTCCCATCAAGGAAAAATCAAAAAGGCCATGAACTCTTCTTTCCCCCATAGTCTCGCCCTAGGCAAGTTCCTATAGCTAGGGAGAGTTTTAAATTTTTCTAAGGCCATTCTTGAGTCATATGTGGTGAGTGAAGATGAGTAGAGGCCTTGGAAAAAATTTATAACTCAAAGAAAGTGAATTGGTGCCATGGGTTCCATATTAGGACCTAAAGAAGCAACATGATGCTAGGCCCTTTGTTTTAATGATGTGATGACTCCAAGAGGTTTAAAAGGAGTCAAGAATCATAATTGAAAAGAAAGAATGAGGCCTAAAAGTCATTTGATGGGTGTTGCTTCATTAGGTGTGATTATGGACCATAATGGAGCCTATAGAGTAATCTAGTGTTTTATCAAGTGATGTAGCCTTAGAATATTGTATCTAGGCTAAGAGAAACTATCTCCACCAAATTATGGGTGTGTGGCAGAAAGAGGAGGCTTGAAAGCTAAGGAAAAAGTGCATGAAATTGTGCAAGGTAGCTCTCTCCACCTTCTCTCATACATGGATGTGTGTTTAGCTTGTTTTAGAATGTGTGTATGTGTATTTTCAAGCTAAGAAAAGTATGCTAGTATGCCTTTATATTCCATGATCCTTGATGCCATGTTATGTTTTAAATGAATTTATGATGTTTGTATGAGTTTGCTTGAGTGAGGAGAGGCCAAGAACTCTTCCCTTTGGTGAGGATGAGCCAAGAACCCTTGAGTTTGGTTGAGACATAGCAAAGAGTCTCCCAAAAGCAAAGTGGGCTACCAAGAGTATGGTTGAGTCCAAAGCTCTTAAAGAATGGGTGAGGCAAGTCCAAAATCCATGAGGAGAAGTGTGAGGCTAATCCAAACACTTGGGGATCTCTTGAATGTCTTGTATGATTGATTCACATGCCAAGGTTGCTTTGAAAATGTCCATGACTTCCATTTTTCCATACATGCATTTGAAGAGCTTGCTTTGTACATATTATATATGATTGAATGGGATATAAGCTATTAGGATTCTTTGAATCTCATCCCCTCCTCTACAATATCCTAATATGCTAAGTGGACTAAGTGAACAAAGACATGGGAGCCACCAAGCTTGAAGATAGGAAAATTAGCAAAGGATTTGTGAAATAGTCATTTTGTCACCCCCTTTGTTGTCAAGAGATGTAATCTAATGATGTGCATGGTGTATGCACTTATGAATACTTGGAAATGGATGTACATATTGTATATGTATGAGAATTAGAACTATATTGAATGATGTAGCAAGTTTTTGGTATGAATAGCAAGATCTTGGCATTATGTACATGGTGTATGTTTTAGTGTAGGAGAGTGAGTTTTGCAAATCTGGGTTGTTAAACATTTGAGCCATGTTTGATAGCCTATGTTGATGCTTTCCCACATGGTCATAGAGCCTTAGGAGTATGAGAAGCAAATTTGAACCCTTGGAACCCTCTTTTAACACAAAAAATTGTCACTTTGCCCTCTTATGTCAAAGTATGACTAAATGACCTCTTCTTGACTTAAAATTTGGCATGCAATTAGATCTTGCCTAGATATTTTTTGAAAGCCAAAGATCAAGTCATTTGGAGGTCTGTGGAATTTTCTATGATTTTTCAAAGTTGGTATCAGAATTTCTGATTTGCACCAGTATTATTCATTTGGTCAGTTGTGTAATTGTGTCATCCGAGGGGCAAACGTGATCTAATGGCTACAAAATTTTATAAGAAGAAACTATACATTTACAATGACTTTTAGCAACTAGAAGCACCTCATTTGGAGTCTAGAGAAGGAGATATGAATTTTTGAAATTTATGTCCAGTATCAGTAGCCTTACCCGACCAGAAGTACTATTCCATTGAATTCTGAGATCTGGGCTTGATGAACTGATCTGGAGGTATTTTTCCTATCTATTTTACATCCATATCTTTCTATATTGGTATCATTTACATGGATTGGATTTTTTTAGAATTAATTAGATATTTTTTAAGTTCATATCAGTAAATTGTGATAGTATCAGGACCCAATCCGACCTCCGGACCATTTTACGTGTTAAATGCTCTGTGTGTAGGATGTTATGACTTTTATATATTTTTAGCATAAATTAGACATCCAAGATTTCTAGAATGACCAAGATTTTCCAGAATGACCAAGATTACATGATTTCGATTTTTCTAGATTTAGTTATAATTTCCAAAGTTTGCCTATAAAAGAGGCCAATTCTGGCCGAGAATGAAACCTCCTTTTCCACCTTCCAATTCAGTTTTCATGAATTGTAGGCATATTTTTGTGATACAAATGAGTTGTAATGATGTAATTAAATATGAGAATGTATAGCATGAGCTCACACAGTCCACATGATAGCGAATGATATTTTTAGTCAGGACGCGACGTAAGAAAGTGTGTTATTTTCAATGAAATTTCTTACTTCCTTCTTACTGTATATCACATGAGCATGTAAATGATGATGGATTTGAGATAGAAATTATGGTGTTACAGGAAAGGAAACATTCCAAAAGGAAAAAGTGTGCAATTGTGACAAAGGTAGCTCTCTCTTCTTTCTCTCATGCATGAATAGATGTTTGCCTTGTCTTGAATGTGTGTATGTATGTTGTTGAGCCATGAGAAATGTTTTAGCATGTGTCTAATGCCATGGTACCATGATTCTTTGTTATGCATTCATATGACACTTTATGAACTTGCTTTGGTTTGCTTGAGTATGGTAAAGCCAAGAATCCTCTAGCCATGGTAAGGATGTGCCAAGAACCCTCAAGAATGGTTAAGATAAAGCAAAGAGTCTTCCAAGAGAAAGGCTTAATTCAAAGCCTTTAAGAAAAAGGGTAAGGCAAGTCCAAAATCCTTAAAGAGAATGGGTGAGGCTAAACCACTTACTTGGTAAGACTATGGATGTTTTGTATGACTTCTTGAATGCTAGAAACATTTCATGAATGATTATATACCACATGATAGCCATGCATGCATTTCTAGGTATGGATTTGCATTCTGTAACACCCTAATATATTAACCTCAATTAGTCTCCACTTAAGCCTGATTCCATGTGATTCCTAAAAAAAAGAGTATACTATGGCATTTTAAAGCATTAAGTCGGGGTTTAAATATTACATAGCATAAAACAACCCATGAGCCATGGATATGAAGCCAAAAACCAAAAAATGTAATTTCTCAAAATGGGCCCAAAAGTTAGATTTTTTGCTCTAATTTTGGAAAATCATAACTAATTCTAGAAAAATGGAAATCAAGCAAGCTTTCTAGAAATCTTTAGATGTTAACTTCATAGTAATTATAGGATATGAATATAGCCTTTGGATTATTTTTGACAATGAAAAAGGCACAAAGGTCTGGCTATCTTTGGTACTAATACAGTTTGCTGTCATGAATTTCAACAATTTATAACTAATTCCACAAAAATCTAATCTAGTCAAACTATACTAATTTGAAAAGCTACTGATGTTAAATAGAGGAAAAAATAATTATGGATCATTTTAGTAGATTTTGGAGCTAAAAAACTGATGGAATAGTAACAAAGGTCGACTAGCATCCTTAATGCTGACACAGAACTTCAAAAAATTATTTCTCCCTCTACAGACTCCAATTGAAGTGCTTATAGTTCGTATAGGTCACTATAGATGTCTAGTTTATGACCATAAAATTTCATGACAATTGGATGCCGTTTGGCTTATGAATGACACAAATCAAATTTTTGACCAATTGCACAGTACACTAACCAAAACCTGAAAATGCTCTAACTTCAAAAATTCATCAAATATTCCTTAAACCTCCAAATATTCTATACTTTAGCTTTCCAAAAATCTCTTAACAAGCTCTAGATACATGCCAAATTTCATATCAAGAAGAGCCCATTTGTTCATATTTTGATAGAGCTCACAAATTTGGCAAATCTGACCTCATATATGGTTCAAAATAGGGGTAAATGGTCTTCTATATAGTCTAGCACCTCTTAGGCAAGTTTTAAAGCATAAACACAACATATGTGAATCGCCCAAGTAGTCCAAACCATCACACATCTCAAACTCACTATGCCATACATAAGAATACACTACTACATACAAGCCACCAACAGGCCAAATCTCATATTTCTATTGCTTTAGCTCTATACATGATTCACACATTATTTATACATATTTCTACACTTGCTCAAATATTTACATCTCAAAAATAATATATACATATCTATTTTGGCACTTCTTTACATCAAAAGAACTAAAATAGGTTATACAACTAGCTAAGCATGCTTAACTAGGCTCCTTGGCTTATACATTGGTCTCTTTGAGCTCCACCTAACATGTTAAGATGGGAGAGGGAAGAGGGTGAGATTCATATAATCTCAATAGCTCATACACTCATTCAAAAAAGTAATCAAGGCATATAAACATGTCAAAGCATGCAAGTAGGCATCCAACCGTTCAAAATCATACAACGCATGATTTACATGCCATGAATATCATATCAATGCCAAAAATAAGCTCTAGGGACTTTTGGTCTAGCCTCACCCTATTTTTGGGACTTTTTGATTGGCCTCACACTTAGTCTAGGGACTTTTGACTTGGCCTCACTCATCCATGAGACTTTTGGCCTTGTCTCACCTATTTCTAGGGATTTTTAGTTCTACCTCGCCTATCATAAAGGACTTTTGGCATTACCTCACCCTTTAAGATCAATTTCCACAATCCAAAATATAAGCATATTGGTACCAATGTATCAAGGTAACATCAAATGGCATGTCTTGTAATACATGCGAACACACAAGCATACAATGACCATCACACATCTAAGAATGCAACAAAAAAGAGTGAAGAGCTACCTTACAAGCCAACACAAGCCTTCCCTTTCAACTTCTCTTCTCCTTTCTTGATCTCATAATCATAACTAGATGGAGCTTGATCTCTTGGGCCTAGACACAACAAATAGCATGCGATTACTCTCTTATAACTCAAATAAACACTCACAAGGCTAGGGGATTCTTACATCAAGGCACATTCCAAAAAGTATTTAAGAATCCATAGTTTCTCCCTCTAGAATTTCACTAGCTCTTCTAATTCCTTTGCATTTCTTAACTTCTCACACTTTAATTCAAGGGTTTCGTACTTGTTTTAAGTCAAAACAGAGCCATACTACTCAGTAACCCATGAAAAAGGGAGCTTAGAAGGAGAAGGATAAAGTCTCAAGAAGAAGAAGCATGAAAATCTTTAAAGATTCTTACCTTTTTTCCTTGGTTTCCTTCCTTCTCTCTCCTTGAATTCTCTTGTCTCTCACGCTCTCAAGCCCTTTTTCTCTATTTCAGTCGAAGCTTAAGTCAATTAGAAAGGAAGAGAAGCTTCTGGGGTCTTTAAGAATCAAAAATACACTTTTTCATGCTTTTTCGGACCCACCCTCGCTATAGCGAAAAATAACCCTTGCTATGGCAAGCATGTATTAGTCCCAAGCCCCTGTTCTCACTACGACTAGCGCTATTGTGAGAAACTCTCTAGATTTTGTATTAGCCCTCGAACTCGTTATAGCTAACTAGCTTCTCACTATAGCAAAGAGGTACACTCACTATAGCTAACAGGTACGCTCGCTATAGCCAACAGACTTAAAAAAATTCAACAATCTTAAGTTCTCATGTCTATGAAAACTTGGACGTTACACATTCTTTATGTATGTTTGAAAGGGAGAAGAGCTATTGAAATTTTTAGAATATCATCCCTTCCACCCCGTATGTTTAACATGTCTAGGTGGACCAAATGAGCTAAGAAATGGAAGCCACCAAGTATAAAGGAAGGAGATTGACAACCAAGTATGTGATTTTGCCATTTTATAGCCACATGAGTGGTATATGATGTAATCCAATATTATATATGATTTATAAGCTTGTGAACATATGTAATTACATGAATATTTTATGTATGAATGAGATGTGATGCCATATGGATGATATTGCATGATTTAGACATTGAATGCCATAGTTGAGCGTATGTATTCTTCTATATACCTTGGGTGAGAACATGAGTTTGTGAAATTTGAGTTTGTGCATCTTTGATACATGTTTAGTAAACCATTTTGATGCTTTCCTACATGTTCAAGTGGCCTTGATTGTCCTAGAAGTAATTTTGGACCATTTGAGACCCTTAGAAGATACCAAAATAGTATATTTGTAACCCAATGTCAAAATCTAACCAAATGAACAAATTTACTCATGAAATTTGATATGCATATAGATCTCATCTAGATCATTTTAGAAAGCCAAATACCAGATTATTTGAACTTTGTGGAATTAATTATGATTTTTCAAAGTTGGCATTTCTCTACTGTTCTAATATAAGCACTGTTTATATGGTTAGTTTTTTGTGCTTTGTCATTTAGGGGCCAAATGGTCTCCAATGCTCATATAATTTCATAAACATAAACTATACATGATAATATTTCTATGGCCACTGAGATTGTCCCAATTGGATATCTGAGCAGGGAGATATGAATTTTTGAAGTTCAGGGATTTATTTTTAATGGCTAGATGTCCCTTTTGTTATCTAGATTTATTTTTAACATAAAGTAGACATCTGTAGTTTTCCAGAATGGTATATTTTGCTTGATTTCTATTTTTCTAGAATTAGTTATGATTTTTCAAAGTTCATGACAGAAAGTTAGAAAATCAACCTGAGATTGCACACACTATTTTCATGCATATACTCTATTAGCTTGAGTTCTAGGCCATTTCTTGGGATAGTTTTGAGTGGTGTTTATGTATTTAAATATGAGAATGGGATGGATGAGTTCATATGATCCACAGGACACAAAATGAAAAATTTATCCGCTACGTAATGCAAAATAAATGAATATTTTTAATAGTTTTCCTTGGCAAGCTTGTATGATCCAAGGAAGTGAGACTATAAATGATAAGAGATGAGCTTCTATAAATATGGTGTTACACTAACCAAGTATGTAACAATTCAAATGAGTCTTTTAAGAGTTAGAAGACTCATAGAATGCAAGAACTAAAGGTTGCTTCATAATGGACCTAAACTAGACATAATTGACACCTTGAGCCCTAATGAGATTAAGTAAGAGTTATGAAGCCTAAAATGAGTTCTATGGGATTAATTGGCCTTATGATTGTTCCATGTAGGTCAAGCTAACCCAAACGCACTCATTTGTGAGTGTCAAGCTAAAGAAAGTAAGTAAAAAGGAAGCTTATAAGTGGGATTGTGATATCTCCAAGCTCTTAGAGTCACAAAGTAGCTTTATTTTCCTCTCTTGCATATATTTGAATGTTTGAATGAGTTGAAATACTTGTATGTATTGTTGCTTGATGCATTCATGATATATATATTTAAACATAAATTCCATATTAAGCTATATGAATGAGAATGATATAGGTTTCAGCTCCTAGATTCCCTAAGGCTTAGAATTAAGCACAGTAGCTCTTCCTTGGCCTTGGGTTAAGAGAAGTTAAGCCTAGAAAGTGTATGATGAAACCATGGCTATGAAAGGAATGAGTTTTCATGTTTTATTATGCATTTGATTCATATGAAGCATGAACATTGCATTCTTGCACGCTATGCATGGCATACATTCATAACATTCATGTATGTAATAATTTAGTTGAGATTAGCTACTGAGATTCTCCCGAATCTCACCCCCTATGCTCCCACTAACTATTTTAAGCTCACCAAGCCAAAGTCAAGACCATTAGAAGGCTTAAACATTAGAAAAGGATGTAATAATACTCTCTTTTATATTAAACTATAATGTATGTATCCATATGACATAATTCTTGCATCTTTATAGGCTTACAATGTATATGATGATGGTATTCTATGTTTTATGATAAAACCAAGTGTAAAAGTATGAGAATGGCAATATATGACTATTTAGGGCCATGTATGTGCATTATGTTAGGAAATGGTATGTAAGATGGTATAATGCATGTAAGCATAATGTAACATCCGGTCCCTCCGTAAACGTGAGAAACGCAATGTTCGGTTTCTCCGTAAACGTCAGAAATGGGCCAAATATAAAAGGAAGTCCTTGAAATAAAAGGAATTGGGGCCAACTAAAATTATGATAAAATTTTAAATATTAGAAAATGAGGATTTAAGGTTTGAGATGCCCAAAAACCAGAGCCAGAAGAGCTCAAAAAATTTGCCAAAGAAAGTAGGGGTATTTTTGTAATTTTTGGAAAACTTTGAAAACTCACAAGAGAGCTTTTTAAATGGAAAATTTGAGCTTTCTGAGGTTCTCAGAGGCCCTGAAAACCATGGGAACCCCTAGAATAGTTAAAATCCCTCCGGTGAGCGATTTCGGCAAAGGTTGACCAAAACTTTAACCGAACGGTTTGGAATAGTTTTAGATCCTTTTTAAATGATTCCAAAGGCAATTCTTATGATTAAGAGCCTAAGGAATATGATGGAAAAGACATATTTTAAAAAGGAGTTGATATGAGCCTAAAATGAAAAAGCCAACAAAAGGGACTAAAATGCAAAAGTAAAAAGTTGCATAAAGTGACTTTTGACTTCTTCTTATCCACGTTCCAGCAGCTCCTCTAAGTAAAATGCTCTGCTTCTGCCCAGAAAACAAAGAGAGAGAGTGGCGCACAAGAGCAAGCTCAAGGGAAGAAGAAAAGCTAAGAGAAAGGTATGAATTCATGGAAACTTTTGCTCTTCCCTTTAGAAAACTTCTTCCCCTCCTTTCCTCCTCTCTTCCTATGGATTTAGTGAGGTGTTTGGTTCTGTTTTGAGCCCAGAACAGGGGTAAATTTTGAAATTCAAGGCAAAAGTTGAAGCAAGGAAGAGAGCTCTTAAGAAAAGCTAGGAAATCAAGGTAACTTGTTGTCTTTCATGCTTCTTCTTTCCTTCTCCTCCTTGTGATAATTTCGTCCCATATAGAGCCCAATCAAAGGGAGATGAATTCTGGTGCAAGGGAGATTCATAGATTTTGGAGTGTGAGAGGCAAGTAGGTGCAAAGAAATCAAAGAAAGAAGCATGAAAACACAAGATAGAAAAGTGAGGGATTCATGCAGACATTGTGAAATCTGTTTTGATCCATGAATTCCCTAACTTAGATGAGTATTTGCTTGAGTTTCTAAGATCCCTAAGAGGTCCCCCATATGCCTCTTCCTCCATGAAAATGAACAAAACCCCATGGAAAGTCATGAACCTAAAAGTTAGAAAAGTGTAGAGCGTATAAGGGGATTGTAAAAACTGATTTGATCTATGAGTTCTCTTGGCTATTTAAGTGTTTCCTTGACCTCCTACAACTCTTAACAACCTCCCTAAATGGTTATCCCATCAAGGAAAAATCAAGAAGCCATGAAATCCCATTTATGCTCTAAGTTTCGGCCAAGTAGGGATGGCATAGTTAGGGAGAGTTTTAAATTGTTTCAAGCCCATTTTTGAGTCATATATGATGAATGAATGTGAGGGGAAACCTTGGGAAAAATTTAGGAAGCTTAGAGAATGAGTTGGTGCTTTAGATTCCATATTGTGACCTAAGAAAGTAACATGATGTTAGGCCCTTTGTTTTAATGATGTGATGACTCCAAGAGGTTTAAAAGGAGTCAAGAATCATATTTGAGAATAAAGAATGAGGCCTAGACATCATTTGAGGGGTGTTGCTTCATTAGGTGCCAATATGGACCATAATGGAGGTTGTAGAGTAATCTAGGGTTTAAGCAAGTTGCATGGCTCTAGACATTGTTTCATGAACTTAATTGGCTCCCATAATTTGTGTCTAGGCCAAGAGACACTATTTCCACCAACTTGTGGGTGTGTGGCTAAAAGAAGAGGCTTGAAAGCTAAAGAAAAAGTGTGTGCTTATATACAAAGTAGCTCTCTCCACCTTCTCTTATGCATGAATATGTGTTTAGCTTGTTTTAGAATGTGTGTATGTGTATTTTCAAACTAAGAAAAGTATGTTAGCATGCCTTTATATTCCATGATCCTTGATGCCATGTTATGTTTTAAATGAATCTATGATATTTGTATGAGTTTGCTTGAGTGAGGAGAGGCCAAGAACTCTTCTATTTGGTGAGGATGAGCCAAAAACCCTTAAACTTGGTTGAGACATAGCAAAGAGTCTCCCAAAAGCAAAGTGGGCTCCCAAGAGTATGGTTGAGTCCAAAGCTCTTAAAGAATGGGTGAGGCAAGTCTAAAATCCATGAGGAGAAGTGTGAGGCCAATCCAAACACTTAGGGAACTCTTGAATGTCTTGTATGATTGATTCACATGCCAAGGTTGCTTTGAAAATATCCATGACTTCCATTTTTCCATACATGCATTTGAAAAGCTTGCTTTGTACATATTATGTGTGATTGAATGGGAGATGAGCTATTGGGATTCTTTGAATCTCATCCCATCCTCTCCAATGCTCTAAAATGCTAGGTGAACCAAGTGGATATGCTAATGGGAGCCAACAACATTGAAGAAGAGAGATTAACATTCATATGTCTAGCTTTTACCCTTTTTGAGCCATAATGAAGTATATGATTATTGTAAATGGCACATGACCCTTGAGACACATGTAAATATGATATTATGTGATGTATACATGTATGGATATGATGTATGAACTTTAGAAATGAATTTGGGTATGTAATGCCAAGTTATGCAAATTGGAAGTTTGATACAAATGTGTATAACTGTGGGTTGAATGGCCAAAATGAGATGCATGAGGTTTGGGACCATTTGGGCAGTTCACACAAGTCTTAAATATGCTTTTAAACTTGCCCAAAAGGTGCCAAGACCAAGGAGAATCCATTTGGCTATTTTGGTACCCAATATGGAGCCAAAATTGACCATAATGGAACCCTATGCCATTTTTTGGCCAAATGAGTTAGTCCTGCCCTGAAACTTGGCATGAAATTAGGTCTCATTAAGAGATTTTTGAGAAGCTAAAGATCATAATTTTCGGAGACCTAGAGAATATTTGATGAATTTTCAAAGTTGGGATTTTTCATGGATTCTGGTATGGGTCTTGTTCATACTGGCAGTTTTGAATTCTGTGTCACCCGATAGCCAAATGGTTTCCAATGCTTATGAAATTTTACATGCATAAACTAGAGGTCATAAGATTTCTGTGGCCACTGATATCACCTCATTTGGAGGTCGAAGATTTAAGATTTGTAGATTTCCAGAATGACCGAATTTGTGTGATTTAGATTTTTATATAATTAGTTATGAATTTTAAAAGTTTGTATCAGTAATCTGAAACAGTAGCCCAGGCAGCAGCGACCTCTGGACCTTTTTTGAATGTCAAACGTCCTCTGTGATAAATTTTATGCTCTTGAAGTATTTTTAGTGTAAAGTAGACATCCATAGCTTCCCAAAATGACCAAGATTGCATGATTTTAATTTTTCTAAATTTAGTTATGAATTTCCAAACTTTGGTCAGAAAGAGGGCCAAACCTGGCCGAACTTAAATAGCCACTTTTTATGCTCCATTTCGATTTCTATGAGTTGTGGGCATGATTTTGAGGTGGAAATGAGTTGTATTGATGTATTTAAATATGAGAATATATAGCATGAGCTCACACGGTCCACGTGAGCTCGAATGGAATCTTTAAGGATGACGCAACACAAATAAAACCATTATTTTCATTCCCTTTTTCATGTGCTCTCAAGGAAATAATGAGGTGAAGCTTATGAATGACATAAAATGAGATAGAATTGATGGTGTTACACATAAGTAGGTGTCCAAGAATCAAATTTTGATTGACCCATTTTGGAATGATATGAAATGATTAGAAAAGCCATTTAAGATGAAAGAAATGGGCTCACAATGGAAGGAAATCAATTGGACGCCAAATGGTTCAAATTGGTACCTAAAATGGTCTTAAACTTTCCATAAACAACTCCTATGTCAAGTTTGAGCCTAAGATTTGGCATGCATTTAGAACCCTCCTAGAGCTTTTTTTCAAGCTAAGAACTATAATTTTTGGAGTAGTACAAAACATTTTACAAATTTCCAAAGTTGGAAAAAATTTTCATTTATGCCTGGTACTATTCACACAGAATAGGTTTAGTGCTTCAAGTTTTTTAGGGGTGATATGAATTCCAATACTTATAAAATTTTATAGGCATATAGCTGACATTATAATCTTTTTATAGCCACTAAGTTTGCATAAAAAAGAGTTGTATAGAGGAAGTTATGAATTTTTGAAGTTGAAGGTCTAACTATGCCCAAACATTGTAGTTGTCTCTAATATGCAATCGCTTTCATGAGTCAAATAAAATTTGATTGCTCTTGAAATTTTTATAACAATTAGGTCTCATCTTAAGTTTTTTTTTGCCATTAGGAGCACCCAATTTGGAGTTGTGTAGCTCAAGATATGCAATTTTAAAGTTCAGGTCTGCCACATGCCTCCATTTCTTACCTCTGTTACTTTCCATTGCATTTAACTAGGAAGATGAATTCAATTTCATCTAAAATTTTTACAACCTATAGTTCACATTCTAAAATTTTCATAAACACCTAATTTGCATAATTTAGAGTTGTATAAGCTAAGTTATAAATTTTCAAAATTAGTGCAAATTTTGAAACCTTTGCTATCACTTCAGGTTCAATGGTGTTTTAAGAGATTCCACAAGTTATGCACCATTAATTGTGTATGAACAAACTTGTTTATAATAAAAATGAGTTAAGAATAGGAAAGTATCAAGTTTAGATCCCTTTACTCCAAAATGACCCATAAACGGCCCGATTTCAATGTTAAAAGGTTTATGTGTGAATGTGAACTTTGTTTTTATCTTCATATATTGCATGAATGAGCTGGTAAAAGCTAGGTATGACACAAAGTAACTCATTAGGACTCATTCTAACTCATTTTACTATCACATAAGGCTACCATACTTAAAAGGGTAAATTGAATCATTTTTAGTCTCCTTAAGTGGTCACTCTCATAATTTCATTTCTAGTCTCAAAATCTCACTTGATATGAGCTATATAACTCTAATGGAACTCATTAGGACCATCACATACAAGTTTAAATAAGTTAAATTTCAAATTACTTCTTTAGGCTCAATTGAACTTTAAAATTTTACCTTTCATAAGAAGGTTTCTAAATTTATTCCAATAGTTCCATTAGTGTCTTTGGCTTATATTTAGACTTCTTAAAATGTTAAAATCCATGAAAACACTTTCTAGGTACTCCATCTTGAGCTTGGCTAAGATATGCACATTATATAGGTTCTATGGAGTTTTGTCCATTTCTTGAGTAATTTGATAGATATAAAATATCTAGGACTCTTTCCTAATTTAAGCATGGCTTTAGATGATTTAAAATATCTTTCGAGGGTTCTATATCTTCCATGATGCATTTGGAACCCTAGGTGGCAAAACTTACTTCCTACAGCTTTCTTTGCAATTCTTTTTGCATAATTATGCTCTTCTTTCTTCTAAATCCTTGTTTCAATCAAATTTTAATCAAGCTTAAGCCTTCTCCTCCCTCTTTCAATCTAGGCTAAAACATGGGGAGTCGTCAGACTCAAAGCATATTTTCTAGCTTAATAAATACCTAATTTGAAAGCTCTCTCCTTGTAGTTTGTTGTGGTAAAATTAGCTCCCTTAAATCTCTTCTTTTCCACATGAGGTCAACCACAAAGTTCACCTTTTTAAAACTACCATTAGAAAGAGCATGAAGAGAGGAAGAAGTTTCATAACTAGCATATGGTAAAATTCTGCATATCATCTTACCTATTTGCCTTCTCCTTCTTAAGCCATTAGAGACTTGAACCAAAGCTAGAGTAAGTCAATTATGGGAAAGAAATAAGGGTGACGTGATGATATAAGAAGGAAAGAAGGTTTTACAATAATTTTAAAAATACCAATTATGCCCTTTTGCTTAATTACCTCAATTGGAGGTCATCTTGTATCCTTTTTGAAAACTATCAACTTCATATGAAAATTAAGGCTCTTTAGTTTGTTAAAAACCTCTAGTTTGAAATTCTTGGAATTTAAAATAATTTGGAAAAGCTTGATCAAAGTTAAAGTCAACTAAAAAATTAAAATTTTGCTTAATTTTGACATTTAAAAACTTTTTTCTTTGAATTTCTAACATTTTTGCTCAAAATTATGATTTTGCCACTAGTATGTCAATGTACTCTATATAACCACTTTAGCTTTGTTCTCATTCTTTTTGTTCTTTTCTTTCATCTTATCTGAACTTCTAGTCCCTCATTATCATAATTATTAACATTTCTTTCAATGTCTAAGGAGTTTAGAAAATACTGGGTATAACATTTCTCATATTAAATCTTATGATATTTAAATCCTTTATTTTTCTTACTTTTCAATTAGACTGCCCCCTTTTTCCTTCTATTTTACATCTTTTACTCTTTTTCCTTTTCCTTTCATTTTAATTAGTCCTCTCGTCCCTCATTATCATGTTTATTATCTTCTCTTTTAATGTTTAGGAATTTACAAAAAATTTTAGATATGACAAATTAAACTAAAAGTAACAAATTAATAGAATCAACAAAGAAGAGACTTTATACAAATAAAGTTTATGATGAATATAAAGATAATTTACTAAAAATATAAAATAAAAGTAAATCAAATTAAAGATTTCACCATTTTCATCTCGTCAAATAGATACATACATACATACATACATACATACATACATATATACATGCACACATACATATATATACACATACATAAACACCACAACTTTCACTTAGTATATTCCCACTTGCATTTCACATTACTACACAACTTTTTTCTCCCAGTTGCATAACTTTCATTCCATATATATCTTATGCAAGAATTTTTATCAGTCATTGACCACAACTCAAAAAACTCACTTGTGGCATTATTATCACATTCTTTACATATATATATAATATACACATACACATCACATCATATGAATGAAAGTTTAAACTAATGATTTAGTTTTCCCCAAGATGATAGAACATGAAGACATAAAAATGAAAGTTGGGCAAGAAAACATAATTAAGGAATGAAATGAAAGTTGTCATTTTGCTATTTATACACTTACCAATAAGGATTGATAGTGGAAGTCCCCTCTTCTACTGCTCAAGATTGAACTTTGGTTGAAGGAGTATGCTCAATGTTATTTATATCACATTTAACTTAATTTTTTTTATTTAGTTACTCGATTAACATCTATTATTATCAATTTAACTAAATATATCCTCTAACACCTAAAGCTAAAATTTTTATCTAGGTTTTCTATGATTACTACAAACCCTAAGTCTAGGTTTTCTAAATTAAACTTCCATAATTTAAACTAAGCTTATAAATTTTACTTTAAAGAGCTTGATAGGTGATGAGGGAAGTATGAATTTAATACTATGAAGACCCAACCATTGAAACCCCAAATCTTTGAGAGTTCATCACAACTATAATGGAAGGTAAGAGGAGTCACACATGAATGCTTTGTATCGTGAGGAAGAGTTTCATAAATGCTTTGTAAGAGTGAATGAGAACGAAGAGAAAAGAGATATAAAGGGAACTGAGAGAAAAAAAAAAGAAAAAAAAGGGAAAGGTAATAGAGGACACAAGATATTTCTCTACTAGGTCAAAATGAGACATAAGAGGAATTGTTTTTACACACTAGAAATGAAATAAAAACCCCACAAAAATTGGATTCTCAAGGTCAACATATTTTAAAATTCTAAAAAATAAAAGAATCCCAATGAATACATGACAAATTCCAAATAGCTCCTTAAGGTACTTTCCAAGCTCTAAATTTTCTTTAAAATTATGTAATCCTTGTTTTCTAGCTTAAAACAATTCATTTTGCACTAATAAATAATGTTTTTAGTTTCCTTATTTTAGTTTTGTCCATTAGGAACCTATTTGCAAGTTTTAAAATTCAAGATTCTTCATGATAGCAAATCCACTAGCTACTACATTTATAATACTTTAAGTATGTAACTCTTCTTTTAGCCATTATGGTTCATCAACGAGTCCATTTACTCATATAGGTAGATACCAAACCTAAAAATTTCAAAATACATTCATTTACTTTTCCATAATTCCATGTCCTTCCAAATTCTAGCAGATAATCCATTGGTAATCATTTATTACCAATTACCTTATTAGTTGAAAAGCTGAAAACTTTACATTATATTCTAAGGAAAATCCGACAAAGTTTTTCCTAATAAACCTATCCATCTAAACTAACTAAGTGGTCATATTTTAGCCTAGAACTTACAGAAATGGAAAATACAAGAATCATAATTATCAAATAAAAGTAGCTAAGAACTCAAGTTTCATCAAATACTAAATAAATTTAAGCTAGAATTACATCACTGATAGAAAAAGTATTAAGTTCACATTTTACATTACTGATGAGTCAAACTCATCATATAGATTCATCATTATGATATTGTAACACCCCAAAATTAATTAAGGTGTTAATCATAGTTTTAGATTAATTAAGAATAATCAATATGGAATAATCGAGTAAGTTAAGTAAATGGAAATTTTGGAAAGATAAATTATTAATATAAGTTTGAGAATTAATTGGGAGAGAAATTTTATCTAGGCCCAAATTAATGTAGGAGAGCATGATAAGAGGCTAATGGAGGCCCAATAGGCTAGGCGCAGGCCCAATCTAATTTCATGTGATAGAGGCCCAACAACCACCTTGTATAGGCTCTTATAATTGGCCCAATAACCCTTGTGTAGACCCAAAACCTTTGACCTCTTAAAACTTGTTCTAGCCCAATAGAATTTCAGCAGCCCAATGCATAAGAGCTAGCCCAACAAAGCTAAAATCTGAAGCCCAAATGGAGTTGGACCTTGGAGCAACCCATGACCCACATTTGACCCAACTTAAACCCTAAAAACTAACCTAGCCACCCCCATTCTGCAGAACACACAAAACACAAAAAGAAATTCGGAGCTTGGAAGGGAGGCTAGGGTTTGGGGCAAGAATTCCACCATTTCTCATCTCTAAGCTCAAAATCAGCCAAGGTACTTGTTATACATCTTAATCCTCTTCTCTTCCTCTTCAATTTGGCCTAATTCATTTTTCATTTGGAGCATTTTCACCATACCCAAATTCTGAAATATGGTTGTTTGGTATTTTCTTAAAGGAAATTCGTAGGTTGAGGCTAGAGCTGACATTAGGTAAGTGTAAACTATCCATTCTAGTGTATTTTCTGTTAGTTTAAGACCCCCATAGTTGATGTATAGTATGGGTGTTAATTATGTACGAATTTGCTTAGGAATTTGGGTGATATATTAAAGTTTCTGGTAGAGAACATACTCAATCCAAATTTGGGGATTTGTGGTGGCTGGGTAAGTGTTCTTTAGGTAGTTATTAGCATTTAAATTCTTTGGGTACTTGTTGCTACTGTAAATGATAAATTAAAGTAGTAATTCTCTGATGCTATGGTTATAAGGAGATTTTTGTACCATTGGTGGCTGTTGCAAATTGTCTACAAGTGAGGTAATCGGGTTTATATTAATTCCATGTATATATCTATTTTAATTTCATATTTGTTGTACATGAATGATTTGAAATGTTGAATGAATTGGTTGGCTATCTATTGTATTGTGTTAGACCTAGTGAGTCCATAGTGGAGCTGTGGTGTGGCTGCCACCCGTGCATGTGCTTCGATCGGACATCGGGTTATGATTAAAGCCCAGATACACTGAGTCCTAGTTATACTTAATGGGGAGTAGGTGTCGTGGACGAGCCTCTCCCTGTGTTAATGGCCTTTAACATGTGAAAATATGATTGTTAGTATGGGATAGTAATCATGATAGCCTAATTGTTTTATTTACTGATATAACTGGTATGTTTTCTGATGTTTAAATGAAACCATGCATATATGTTGATTAAACTAGAATATATGGTGGAATTTTCCTTGGTTATTGAGATTCGCATCTCACCCCGTTTTATGGGATTAATATTTTAGGTGAAGGTCCTTCGGGTAAGGATAAGGGGAACTAAGTAGATGAAAATCCATGAGCTCTAGCCATGTGTGGAGGAAGCTACACTTAGGCTAATCTGAGTAGAGTAGATGCAATTTTGTTATTAGTTTACATAGCATCATCATGTAATCATGTTGCCAAGTGTAGGCGTTTATATTTTGCTTAGTTGAAATGTAACCATTAAGGAGTTAAGTCTCATTATAGTTGGATATTGATGTATGAACTTATAGTATCTGATATATAGCTTTGTTGAATTTGTGATATAGTTTACCATTTGGGAATTGTAATCATGTGATGCATTAGATGTTGATATAAACTATTGATGTGTGAAATCTCTAACGGAATGTATATAGAATGTTAATTGATAATAGCTCATAAATTCTGGTTATTATTACTCTATGGATTTGCTGATATGGGAAGGTAGGAGGAATGAAAATTAACATTCAAGTTTTGAATTAGTAATGGTAGAATAGTTGGGTGAATAGGGTAGATAAATACCATTAGAGTCATATAAAATGTGAGAAAGTGGTCATAGAGTGTTCCTAAGATGGGAACTGGAGTGTAGGGGATAAAATTTGGAAAAGATAGTTACAGGAGGGAGTTACGCCGCAACTAAGAAGGCTTCGCCGTAGCCAAATTAGTGACAAAAGCGAGGGGAGCCATGGCATGAGTAACCTCGTCGCGGCGCAAGCGAATAAAATTTTCCTGGAGAGTAATAGTGGCGAGGAACGTCGCGGCTTGAGGAATCTCGCCTCAGTGTAGAGTGAAAAAAATCGCCCATGAGGGTAATAGAATGAAACCTCGCCACAGCGCTAGTCGACGGAACAAAGTAAAGAGTGTACAATAACAAATCTCGCCACGGCGCAAGGGTGTTCTGCCGAGACGAGGATTGTGGGATTTGGAATAGTAGCTTCAGGAGGCATTTCCGTCGCAACGCCATGTAGGCCGGTCGTGGCAATGGTCTAACTCACCGCGGTGAAATTCATGAAAATTGCCCAACGATTCCAGTACCTAACTTAACCACGGCACGAATGGTCTGGGTCACGGTGTAAGACCCCAAACTCCTACCTTTAGCCTAGAAACCCCAGTTTCTTCAATGGTAATGTTACGAAATAATATAGAAATACTTGTGGGAGGTTTTTATGTGTTAAAACTGATGAATGGATTAATTATAAACCCCTCATGGTAGTATGATTTCTCTTATGCATTTTTGTTTTGTTTGTGGTTGTTTAGTGATGACCCTAACATCAAGGTTCAAATTTTCTTATATTTTCATAACGTAATAAACTGTAACGACTCCAAACCTTGATCATTAATTATTAATTGCATATTTAACTATAATTGCCATGTTTAAAAGGTAGGGTTGTCACAGATACAACAAAAGTCAAATACATATATGATACATAATTTTTTTCTATCTCAAGAATCATTTTGCTTCCTTTCCTTTTTGGGTACTAGTACTTCTACCTAACACTAGTTAGTGGAAAAAATAGAAATAGGGGTGAGATTTGAGAGAATCTCAGTAACTATAATTAAATCACTGATGCATGTATGAGATAGTTAAGCAAGAATAATGCAAGTATGTATGGTCATATAATCATAACATAGAAACTGACATAGATGTTTTACATACTTTCATCATGCTCTATCATAGCCATGAACTTATCTTAGCTTAGGCTCTTCTTCTTGGGCTTGGAACAACTACTACACCCATTCCCATTGCCTCTCTTTGTTTTATAGCCTTAGCTCATTAAACATAACATGAAAAATATGACATATAAATGATGCAAGACGTCATAGAACATACTATGAAAACAACCAATACAAATGCAATGTGTAATACCATAATGACTTAACTCTAACTAATCTCCCTCTACGCTTGATTCCATATGATTTCCAAAGAACAAGTATAAACCGTGGCATTTTCATGCTATAAAACGGGGTTTAAACACTCATATTTTGCCCCGTAGGTTCTGTGAACCTATCATTCGCATACTCCACTCAAACTCTATTTATACAACTTATACATAGCATCAAACAACCTATAAACCATGGATATGAAGCCATAAACCAAGGAAATGCAATTTTTCAAATAGGCTCAAAAGTCATATTTTTAGCTCTAATTTTGAAAAAATATAACTAATTCTAGAAAAATGGGAATTAAGCAAACATAGCTCTCTAGAAATATCTATTCACACTAAAAATAATTCCCAACCATAATCTCAACGTTTGGACCATGTTTGACATCAAAAAAGAAATAGAGGTCCGGCTGTCCCTGGTACTGATGCAGCTTGCTATCATGAACTTTAAAAATTCGCAACTAATTCCAAAAAACTCCAATCTAGGCAAACTATATGAATTTGGAAATCTACAGATGTTAACTAGAGGGAAAAAATAAGTTCAGATCATTTCAGCAGGCCTTGGACCTCAAAAACTGATAGAACAGTAACAAAGGTCAAATGGCTTCCCTGATGCTGACATAGAACTTCAGAAAGTTTATTCTCCCTCTATAGACCTCCGATTGAGGTGCTTCTAGTTGTTATAAGCCACTATGGATATCTAGTTTATCCCCATATGATTTCATGACAATCGAACACCGTTTGGTCTATGAATGACATAGATTCATTTTCAGACCTAGTTGCACAGTACAATAACCAAAACTAGAAAATTCTCCAACTTGAACAATTCACCAAATATTCTCTAGACCTCCAAATATTACCTACTTTAGCTTTACAAGAAGCTCTCAATAGGCTCTAGAGTCATGCCAAATTTTACATCAAGAAGAGCTCATTTAGTCATATCTTGGTGGAGCTCACAAATTTGGCAGTTTTGGCACCCAAAATGGTTCAAAGTGGGTCCAAATGGCCTCCCACATGTTCTAGCACCTCTTGGGCAAGTTTTAAAGTATAAACATAGCATATATGAAATGCTCAAGTGATCCAAATCATCATATATTTCAAATTCACTATGTTACGGGCCAAAATATACTATTACGTATAAGCCACAAAAAGGCCAAATTCCACATTTCTATTGCTTTGGCTCTCTACATAGTTCATACATCATTTATACATATTTCTACACTTGCTCAAATATTTACATCTCAAAAATAGTAGGTGCATATTCATTTTGGTACCTCTTTACATCAAAAGAACCAAAATAGCTATACAATTTCCTAAGCATGCTCAATTAGCTTCTTGGTGTGCACTTAGTTCTCCTTGAACTCCACCTAATATGTTAAGATGGGAGAGGGAAGGGGGTAAGATTTAGGAAATCTCAATAGCTCATACACTCATTCAAGAAAGCAATCAAGATATATAAATAAGTTAAAGCATGCAAACCATTCACAATTACACAACACATGCTTTTCATGCCATGAATTTCATATCAATGCCAAGAATAAGCTCTAGGGACTTTTGGTCTAGCCTCACCCGAGTTTTTGGGACTTTCGAATTGGCCTCACCCTTGGTTTAGGGATTTTTGGCTCCACCTCACCCATCTCAAAGGACTTTTGGCACTACCTCACACGAGCAATTTTTACAACTCAAAACACAAGCATATTGGTACCAATGTATCAAGGCAATAACATATGGCATGTCTCACACAACAAGCACTTACACAAGCATACAATGACTATATACATCCAAGAATGAAATAAGAAAGAGTGGAGAGCTACCTTATCAGCTAACACAAGCCTTCCCTTTCAATTTTTCTTCTCCCTTCTTGGTTTCAGAATCACAACTAGATGGAGTTACTTCTCTTGAGCCTAGACACAACAAAGAATATAGAATTACTCTCTCATCAACAATTATTCATAAAGCTAGGGGTTTCTTCAGAGCAAACCCTACAAAGTATAAGAAACTAGGGGTTTCTCTCTCTCTAAAGTTTCACCAACTTTTCTTCTATTTTCTTTGCATTTCTTAACTTATTACACTCTCTTTTAAGAGTTTCTTGCTCATTCTTGTCTAAAACAGAGCTTTCTTATTTAACAACCCATGGAAAGAAACCTTAGAAGGAGAAGAATAAAATCAAGAAGAAGAAGCATGAAGAGCTTTAAAGGTTCTTACCTTTCTTCCTCAGCTTCCCTTCCTTCTCTCATAGTTTCTCCTAGTTTCCCTCTCTCTCTCAAGCCTTTTTTCTATGCTTGGACGAAGCTTAGGTCAGTTAAAGGAGAAAGGATGATTTTGGATGCTTTAAGAAGTCAAATTCTCTTTTTTCATGTTTTTCCAAACTAACCCTCACTATAGCGAAGCATAACCCTCGCTACGGTGAGCACGTATCAGTCCCAGACCCCTACTTTCACTACAGCATGCGCTATGGCAAGCAACTCCCTGGTTTTTGTATGGGATGCCCGCACTCACTATAGCTAGAAGCATTTTCGCTATAGCGAAAGGCATTCTTGCTATAGCTAAACCCTTTCTCGCTATAGCGAACAGGTACATTCGCTATAGCTAGCCCATTTCTCGTTATAGCTAGCAGACTTAGAAAATTTTAGGATTTCAAAAATTTTCAGCTTCCTTTTTTTTTCTTTTTCTTTTTCTTCTTTTTCTGGTTGTTACACAATGCACATCAAGGTCAAGTAAATCTGCATGAAATTAGCTAAAAAAGAGTAAGCTACCTCGTATAGGTGAAATGAAGCCAATAAAACCTCTAACCTTCCCTCTCCTTTTCTTGTTTCTTTTCCTTTTCCTTTTTGACTCTACACCTACAATTAAATAGAGCCTCACTAACTTGTCCTAAAAATATGAACATGGACATAGCATCATCATCTTAAGATTATAACAACTTCTCTTGAACTTATTTGACTTTTAACTATGCATTAGGCTACTTAAAGTGCACTTAAAATGCTCTTCTACACACTTTCAAGATGCATGCCTACTAGGTGGCAATTTCATGACTTAAAACGCTCATTTTTACCACATTTGATGGCCTAAACTTATGTAATTCATTTTTGTGTTCTAACTTCCTATAAATTATCCTCCACTAAGACTTGAGATTAGGGATTTCACTAATCATAGATCCTAGGTGTAACACCATAAATTCTAACTCATTCCATATTATTCATAAGCTTCACCTCATTATTTTCATGAGAGCACATGAAAAAGGGAATAAAAATAAAGGGTTTATTTGCGTTACGTCATATTTAAAAATTTCAATCGATGTCATGTGGACCATATGAGCTCATACTATACATTCCCACATTTAATTACATCAAAAAAACTTATTTAGATCACAAAATCATGTCCACAACTCATGGAAACCAAAATGGAGCATGGAATATGGAGGTTCATTCTCGCCCAGATTCGGCCTCTTTTCTGGTCAAAATTTGAAAAATCATAACTAAATCTAGAAATATTGAAATCATGCAATCTTGGTCATTCTAGGAAGCTATGGATGTTTACTTCACATTAAAAATATGTTTAGACCATAACTTTCATCATAAAGGACATTTGACATCCAAAATGGTTCAAAGGTCGAACTGCATCCTGGAACTGATACAGAATTCTATAGAAAAATTTGAAAATGTCTAATTAATTCCAAAAATATCCAATTCATACAAATGATACCAATCTAAAAAGCTATGGATGTTAACTAAAGAGAAAAAATATCTCCAAATCAATTCATCAAGCCTAGACCTCGAAATCCAATAGAACAGTACTTCTAGTCGGGCAAAATTACTGATACTGGACAGAAATTTCAAAAATTCATATCTCCCACTCTGGACCTCCAAATGAGGTTCTTCTAGCTGGCACGAGTCACTGTGATTGTCTAGCTTCTCTATATAAAATTTCATGGCAATTGGACATCATTTGGGCCTCATGTGACAGAATTCAAATTTGGACCAAATGAATAGTGCAACAGACCAAAATTATAAATATTGCCAATTTTGAAAAATCATCAAATATTCTATAGACCTCCAAAAATTATGATTTTTAGCTTTCTAAAAATCTCTTAATGAGACCTAATTGCATGCCAAATTTTAGATCAAGATTAACTCATTTAGCTAAAAAGTGACATAGGGTTCCATTATGGTGAAATTTGGCTCCATATAGGATACCAAATTTACCAAATGGCTTTCCCTTGGTGTTGGCACCTTTTGGGAAAATCTAAAAGCACATTTAAGACTTGTATGAGCTGCCCAAATGGTCCCAAATCTTATGCATCTCATTTTGGCTATTCAACCCACACTTATGCACATTTCCATCATACTTTCACATTGCATAATTTGGCATCTCATGCTCAAAATGTAGGCTAGAGGTCATACGTCATATTCATACATTTAAACATCATATAATATCATATTTATACATGTCTCAAGGGTCATGGTACATTTACAACAACATATACATCAAGAAACACA
The DNA here is from genome assembly GCA_026724425.1 of Erythrophleum ivorense. Classification (NCBI taxonomy): domain Eukaryota; kingdom Viridiplantae; phylum Streptophyta; class Magnoliopsida; order Fabales; family Fabaceae; genus Erythrophleum; species Erythrophleum ivorense. The sequence continues at coordinate 25,368 of JAIUCV010001174.1, forward strand.
ATTATGGTTTCAAAATGGCTAAAGTTAGACATAAACTTGTCATTCTTCCTTCTTCATTCATGTTGGCTCCCTTCACCATAGTTACTTGATCCACCTAGCATGTTAGATCATTGGAGAGGAGGGGATGAGATTCAAAGAATCCCAATAACTCATCTCTCATTCAACCATACATAATATGTGCAAAGCAAGCTTTACAAATGCATGCATGGAGAAAATGGAAGACATGAACATCTAAAAAGCAAGCTTGGCATATGAATAAATCATACAAGACATCCAAGAGCTCATCAAGTGTTTAGATTGGCCTCACACTTGTCCTCATGGATTTTTGACTTGCCTCACCCATTCTTTAAGAGCTTTGGACTCAACCATACTCTTGGGAGCCCACTTTGCTTTTGGGAGACTCTTTACTTTGTATCAACCAAGCTCAAGGGTTCTTAGCTCATCCTCACCTAAGGGAAGAGTTCTTGGCCTCTCCACACTCTAGCAAACTCATACAAACATCATGTATTCATTTGAAAACATAACATGGCATCAAGAATCATGGCATATCAAGGCATGCTAGCATACTTTTCATAGCTTGAAAAGGCACATACACACATTCTAAAATAAGCTAAATACACATCCATGCATGAGAGAAGGTGGAGAGAGCTACCTTGCACACAATCACACACTTTTTCCTTAGATTTCAAGCCTCCTCTTTCGGCCACACACCCACAAATTGGTGGAGATAGTTTCTTTTGGCCTAGATACAATTTGTGGGAGCCAATTAGGTTCATAAAACACATTCTAAGGCTACATAACTTAGTGAAATACTATATTGTTCTATAGGTTCCATTATGGTCCATAATTGCACCTAATGAAGCGACACCCCTCAAATGATTTCTAGGCCTTATTCTTTCCTTTCAAATATGATTCTTGACTCCTTTTAAGCCTCTTGGAGTCCTCACATCATTAAAACAAAAGGCTAGCATCATGTTACTTCTTTAGGTTATAATATGGAACCTAAGACACCAAATCACTTTCAATGAGTTCTAAATTTTTTCCAAGGCCTCCCCTCACTTTCATTCATCAAATATGACTCAAGAATGGCCTTAGAAAAATTTAAAACTCTCCCCCACTACTAGAACCCCTCTTGGCCGAGACATAGGCATCATTTGGGCTTCTTGGAGTTCTCTTAGTTTTCTTGAAGGAAGAAGCTTGTGGGGAGCATCTTATATGTCTCAAGAACTCATATAAACTCTTAAATAGACCTAGGAAGCATCACATAAATTCAGAATTTGAAAGGTGCACTAGAAACCCTAGGTTTTGCATCTTCAATCCTAATGCCTATTTCATAGTTTTCTTTGCATATTCTTATTCCTCTCCATCAAATACCTAAGAATCATGCTTGGTTAGGCTTGAAAATCATATCTTCTTAGGGTTCTTAGTGTAAGTCAAAATGGAGAAGAAAGGAACATCAACATAGCTACCATAGAATGCATTTTTACCTTGTTCCTTGGTTAGTTTAGCTTGAATCTTGCTTTCTCCAAGCTCTTCTCTTCAAATCCGAAAACTCCCTTATGTTCTTCCTTCAAAACAATCCTTAAAACTTCAAAAAAGTCATGGAGAAGAAGAGGGAAAAAGAGGAGAAGAGATTGGTAGAGAGAAAGCATGAAAAACAATCAAATTTTCATACCTAAATGCTTGAATTTTTCCTCCTTCTTCTCTTCCCTTGGTGCGCCACTCTCTTAGGGTTTTGCTTCTGGTTTGGGGCTGGAAAATCTAAAGCGAAATGAGGGAGTGTGAGGCACCACCTATATATAGCTAGGGCAAAAGGACTTTTTCAAAAATTTCAATTTTGCCCTTCGTACTTTGCATTTTTGTTTCTCCTTCATTTTAGCTCCTTTTTTAGAACCGTCTTTTCTATTATAAAATTTAGATTCTCAATTAAGAAAAATGCTTTTGGAATCACTCAAATCAAAGCTAAAACCCTTCCGAATAGACCTGTCAAAGTTCGGGCACACCAACATTAGAAAACGTCCACTGAAGGGGATTTAACTGTCCCGAGGCTTCTCATTTTCAGGGCCTCTGAGAACCCCGAAGAACTCAAAAATTCCATTTAAAAAGCCCTCCTGTGTGAATTCCAAAATTTGCTCAAAATTATGACAATGCCATTATGTTTCGTAAGCTTTTCATAAGAAATTGTTTCTTTATTCTAGCTCCATTTTTCTTTCTGTCTGAGCCTGAAATTCTCATATTTAGGAGTCTAGAATGCTTCCCAAATTTTTTGGCACCTTAACTACTTTGTTTCGGGGGAATTCCTTTTGTATCCAATAAGTTTCATTCGTTGATGGAGAAATTGTATGTTACGTTTCTCATGTTTTCTCTCGTTTTTAGAGGATCGGATATTACATGCCACTTTACTCTGTTTAGCCACTTTGGCTCCATTTTTGCTCTGTAAGTGATTTCATAACCTTGTTTCTTGATATTCTAATTAATATTCTACCCTTATTTGACCTTAATTCATTTTACTTTAGGGTCCTCTTTCATTAACATACTTATTCCATTTCAGTTAAAAGTCGAATGTTACAACATCCACCATAGCATGGGTACTAGCTTTCATGCCATTGTAGAAGCTTTAAACTTGTAACCAAAGTGGTAGTCCGTGATGTAGACATTAGTGCACAAGTTCCTTGAATCTATCACATGCTTCATTTAATGGCTCACCACTTACTTGCTTAAAAGAATTTATCTTGCTCTTCAGTTTAGTTATCTTTATTAGAAATTTCTCTACTAAGTCATTCTAGCTTTGTATCCTTCATGACGATAGAGAATGGAGCCACACCTTGGCCTTATTGCAGAGTGAGAAAGGAAATAACCTTAACCTCACCACATCATCTGATACATCATTAAGGTTGAATATGGCACATATTTCCAAAAAGTTCTTAATGTGGAGGTTGGGATCTTCACTTACAAAACCTCCAAATTGCATAAAGGATTGAAAAATAATGATAATCATCGACTTAATCTCGAAATTATTAGTATCAATTGGTGGTTGTTGGATAATTGATAAGTCCCAAAAAGTATTAAGGTTTTGTAATATTTAAAAGGACCCGCCAAAGGTTTTCAAATTATTTTTAGCTTTTTTTGCACCCATTTTTATAAATTTGCAATATTGTTTATGTTGTTGTAATTTAGAGTAAATTTATGAAAATAATCCAAATTAGGACTAAATTGAAATGATATTTAAAAATTATATTTTACTTGAAAATATGTTTTTATGTCTAATCATGTTTTTTTATGGAAGCTTATAGTATATTCCTGCAAATAATTCTTTTCTTGTTATATTAATTTTATTTTATAGATTAAATACTTATATTTTGTGTTTTTATTTGGTTTGTAAGGACCTATATGTAAATAAATGAATTTTGCACATTCTAAAGGTGATTTTAAAGAGCTTAAAGGCTAAGTGCAAATTCTTTTAAAAGGTTCACACTTCCTGCCCATCGTGATGAGCAATTTTTCTCATCATAATGAGTGACTCCAAATCCAAAATTTGTGATGTAGTTTTCTTGTCACAACGAGATTTAAAACTTGTCAAGATGACCATAAATTTTTGAGTTTTTTATATATTGTTTCCAATGCACAAAAAGAGAGGTCTTTCTTGTAACGACCCTAACTTTTAATCATCATAATTAAGGTTAAGTACGTAATTAATAACCATAAATCAAAGTTGAAAGTCATTACAACTAATTACATTCGAAAAATGCAGGGAAATTTGAAACCTTAATGTTATTAGGGTCATTAACTAGACAACCATAATTATTCGAATATGTAAGTGAATTTCATTATCAATGAGGAGCCTTTGATTCTTCCATCCATCAATTTTAACTCACAAAATCCTCCTACAAGTGTTTCTAGATCACTCCTTAGCATTACCACAAGAGAAACTAAGGTTTCTAGGTGAATATGAGAAATTGAGCACCTTCGCCGTGACTAAATTCCCTCGCGCCATGGCTAATTACTCTCAGGTTCAACTCCTTCACCTTCACAAATTTTGCACATTTTTTTGCCACCAAATACCCTCTAGAACACCCCTAGACATACCTCTTAGACTTAACCGTGGCTAACCTCACTGTTCTCCAAAGCCAATTACTTTCTGTTTTCTTCCCCGGCAGCTTCGCCACATTTGGCCAAGGCCAATTAAATGTTGGCTACAGCCAATTACCCTCTGTTACCATTTGGTCGAAGCTAATTAAATTTTGGCTATGGCCAATTCCCTCTGTTACCTTCCCTGGGCAACTTCATCATTTTTAGTTAATGCCAATTAAATTTTAGCCGCAGCCAATTCCCTTCTGTTCCTATAACTCCTAAGATTTCATCTCATGCTCTCCAATTCCCCCTCTAGAAATACTCTAGGCCACTTTAACTTAGTTTGTGAAGATTTAGTGTCTTTCTTTTACCTAATCTACCTAACACATCTATCATTACCCATTCAAAACTCAAATGTGGATCCTTAACCCTCTAGCCACCATAAACTAATGAGTTCATAAATCAATGACAACAAAAAGTTCATACACTACTCACATTTCCATTCAAACATAAGTCCCATTAGAAATTTCATACATCACTAGTTCAAGTTAACATCTTATATATCAAATGATTATAGTCTCTATGCTTGGCAATTCATGATGCAATGCGACAATTACATAAAACTAGTAGTCTAGTTATATGAATACAATCTGACAAGATTTCCCAACCTACCTACTACTAAACCACATAATAAGCTTCCATTAATTTTTTCCTTGCCACTAAAAGGTCTGGTCCCTAAAAATATTAGCCCACAATCGGGATGAGATATACAATCTCAGTTACAAGAGGCAAATTTCATATATATATATATATATATATACAGATTAATCAATATAATGCAATTTCATATCATCAATACCAGAACCATCAATTCAATTTACAAATGAACTAGTTAAGCTACCAATGACTACTGTCTCATACCAGCAATCATACACAACATGTTAATAGCCAATAACACTAGGAGAGGTCCGTCCACAGCACCTACTCCATAATGAGCACAACCAAGGCTCAATGCATCTGGGGTCTGATCAGAATCCGATGCCCGATCGAAGCACATACATGGGTGACAGCTGCACCATAGCTACACCATAGACTCACAAGGTCCAATCACAATAACAAATCAAGTAATCAACTAATCATTTAGCATTTCAAAATCATATATATGCCAACAATAATAGATTAATATGAACATATACATGGAATTAGGAATAACTCCGGTTACCTCAGTGAAGCCAATTACTCTGCTTCTAGCTACCATTATAATTCAAATGCACACCAAGCCTAAAATAAGTATAGTCATCATCATTTCTAGCAATAAATCATATATCCAAAAGGTTAAACCACCAATGGCTACTTAAAAATTACTTACCTGGCTTCTTAAGGGTCAATTGCACCAATTCAAGGTCAAGACATTAAAACTCACAATGGTTCACTCCCCACATTTCCATTTTCATACATATACAAGTCATACACCAAAAGTCAGTCCAAATGATAGGAATTTAGTACCTACATCTCATAAAAGGAGAGAAATCACTTACCTATACATGTAAGTGGTTAAATGAACTGAGTTGAGCCTCAACTACCAAGAACGCACCATAAGACATTCCTAAATTCGGATTTGAGTCATGAAGCCTAGAAAATTCAGTTTTTCACCTTCATCTCCTTGTAATTTCGCACAATAGCAGAACCCATTATGAAAATTAACCCTTAGGGACATTTTCTAGCAAAATAATACACAAAATGGTAGGAAAATACATACCCAATCATCCCTCTAACCTTTAACTCTGAAAATCTTGTAACAATCATCTAAAAACCAGATTTCATCCTAAGAAGAGATGAAAATTCTCTAAATGACAAACCAATCAGACTAAAATGTAAAGGAAGATAAGGGTAACACTATAATGTCTTAACCTCAAGTAATCTCTCCCTTGGCTTGATTGATTTCCAATGAATAAGTATAAACTGTGGCATTTTCATGCTATAAAATGGGATTTAAACGCTCATATTTTGCCCCGTGGGTTCTGTGAATCCATCATTCACATTCTCTACTCAAACACCATTTATACAACTAATACATAGCCTCAAACAACCCATAAACCATGGATATGAAGCCAAAAACTAAGAAAATGCAATTTCTCAAATGGGCCCAAAAGTCAGATTTTTGGCTTTAACTTTGGAAAATCATAACTAATTCTAGAAAAATGTGAATCAAGCAAAACATAGCTCTCTGGAAATCTCCAAGTGTTAAATTTACATTAAAAATAATTCTCAACCACAATCTCGACATTTGGACTATATTTGACATCGAAAAAGAGACAAAGGTCTGGCTGTCCCTGGTACTAGTGTAGCTTGCTGTCATGAACTTCAAAAATCCATAACTAATTTCACAAAAATATAATCTAGGAAAACTATACCAATTTGGAAAGTTACAGATGTTAACTAGAGGATAAAAATAATTCCAAATCAGTTCAGCAGCCCTTGGATCTCAAAAACTGATGGAACAATAACGAAGGTCGAATGGCTTCCCTAATACTGACACTAAACTTTAGAAAGTTCTTTCTCCCTCTACAGACCTTTGATTGAGGTGCTTCTAGTTGATATAGGTCACTATGGATATCTAGTTTATACTCATAAAATTTCAAGGCAATCAGACACCGTTTGGTCCATGAATGACACAGATTCATTTTCAGACCTAGTTGCACAGCACAATAACCAAAACCAGAAAATTCTCCAACTTCAACAATTCACCAAATATTCCCTAGACCTCCAAATATTACCCACTTTAGCTTCCCAAGGCTTTATAGGCATGCCAAATTTCATATCAAGAAGAGCTCATTTAGTCATATCTTGACAGAGCTTACAAGTTTGGTAATTTTGGTACCCAAAATGGTTCAAAGTGTGTCCAAATAGCCTCCCACATATTCTAGCACCTCTTGGACAAGTTTTAAAGTATAAACATACCATATATGAAATACTCAAGTGATCTAAATCATCATACATTTCAAATTCACTATGCTACGGGCCAAAATGCACTATTGCATACCATCCACAAAAGGGCCAAATTTTACATTTTCATTGTTTTAGCTCTCTACATAGTTCATAGATCATTTATACATATTTCTACACTTTCTCAAATATTTACATCTCAAAAAGAATATGTATACATAAGCACTTTAGCTTTCCTATACATCAAACTATATGTGAGTGTGCAAAATTGGCAATACAAAGGCCTTCTATGCCTCATGGCCTCCACTCTTAGGCTCTTGAGCTCCACCTGGACCATATGAGATGGGAAAGGGAAGGGGGTGAGATTCATGGAATCTTAATAGCTCATACACTCATTCAAGAAAGCAATCAAGGCATATACACAAGTCAAAGCATGCAAACCATTCATAATTACACAACACATGCTTTTCATGCCATGATTTCATATCAATGCCAAGAATAAGCCCTAAGGACTTTTGGTCTAGCCTCACCTGAGTTTTTGGGACTTTTGGATTGGCCTCACCCTTGGTTTAGGGACTTTTGGCTCCACCTTATCCGTCTCAAAGGACTTTTGGCACTACCTCACCCGAGCAATTTTCACAATCCATATCATAAATATATTGGTACCAATGCATCAAGGCAACATCAAATGGCATGTCTCACAATATAAGCACATATACAAGCATACAATGACTATTACACATCCAAGAATGCAACAAGAAAGAGTAGAGAGCTACTTTACTAGCCAACACAAGCTTTCCCTTTCAATTTCTTTTCTTCCTTCTTAGTCTCACAAGCACGACTAGATGGAGCTGCTTCTTTTGAGCCTAGGCACGACAAAGAGCATGAAATTACTCTCTTATAACTCAACAATTATTCACAAAGCTAAGGGGCTCTTCATCAAGGCAAACCCTACTACATATGTAAAAAACTAGGGATTCTCTCTTTAGAATTCCATTAACTCTCCTTCCTCTCTCAAGCTCTCAAGAAAGGAAAGCAAAGAAAAAGAAGTGAAGATACATTAGTTCTAGCCTTCTTCAAGAGTGGTTTTCCACTTTTCCTCTTCTGAACCAAGCCCAAAACATATCTAATTCAACATCCAAAACCATAGCAAGAGAGGGCAAAGAGAGAAGAACAAAACTCTAAGAAGAAAAACTATAGAGATCTCAAGTTATGCTTACCTTTTTCTTGTTTTCCTTCCTTCTCTAGGTCTCTCTCTCTCGTTAGCCCTTTCCTCTGCCTTGGATGAAGCCTAAGTTGGTTAAAAGGAAAAGGAATGAATTGGGACGCTTTAAAAAGTCAAATTCTCTTTTTTCACGCTTTTCTGGACTAACCCTCACTATAACGAAGCATAACCCTCGCTACGGCGAGCACGTATCAATCCCAGACCCCTGTTTTTGCTACGGCACGTGCTACGACGAGTAGCTTCTTAGTTTTTGTATGGGATGCCTACACTCGCTATAACTAAAAGCATTTTTGCTATAGTGAAAAGGCACTCTCGCTATAGCTAAACCCTTTCTCGCTATAGCGAATAGGTACATTCGCTATAGTTAAGCCATTTCTCACTATAACTAGCAGATTTAGAAAATTTCAAGACTTCAAAAATTTTCAACTTCCTTTTTTTTCTTTTCTTTTTTCCAGTTGTTACAATAAGAGGGTCAAGTTATATAGAACCTACCTTCTCTAAATCTCCCTCCAATAGTGCAAATCTGAGCCAAAATGTTAAGAAACCCTAGCCCCTCTCCTAACATGCGAATTTCTTCTCTTGCCTTTTCTGTTTTCTACTAAATTGGGAGGGAGGTTGCTGAACCTTTAGGGTTATTAGGGGAAAATGGGCTAACCTATTAGCCTAAGGTCCATTTAAATTCATTTCTAGTCATTGGGCCATTGCTTTGTGAGGTGGGTTGCAGAAACTCCTTGGGGTTAGGGAGGAATATGCTGACCTAAAGGCCCAATTTCTTGTGGGTTCAGATTTTAGTTAGGTTGGGCCATGGATTCTAGAGTTGTATATGTTAAATAAGGGTTAGACCAAGCTTCAAGGGTCTATTATTCTAAGTGGGCTGATGCTTAACATATTGGGCCATGATATATGGGTTAGTTATGTTCAAAATGGGTTGGGCTTCCCTAAGAATAGAGTTGGGTCATAATTAGATGAGACTGGGCCTTTAATAATGTTCTTGACACATATAATTTAATCATGGGCCTAAGTCACATTTAAATCCATAAATATTATCATACTTCTTCAAAATGGTCCAAGTAATAATTATTATGTTAAGATACTAAAATGTGTCATTTTCCTTGAGCCCTCTTAATAATTTCATAACCCCTAAATAATTACTATTAATTATTCTCGAGGTGTTACACTTCTCTCATTTTTCATGATTTCTTTAAAGGAATTCTTTCCATTTTCTTTGCATCTAGGAGCATTGAGAGAGGATTTTGGATTGGATCATTTTAAAGAGGTAACTTTTAAGATTTGTATTAGTAGATTATACTTCATAATGATGAATTCTATATTTCACCTTGATCTTATTCAATTTCCTATAAATTTTCATTAGTTTTTTCTTTTTGTTTTTGATTAATATCACTGCTTACATATTGTTTTATGTTGATAAATCACTAATGGTGATGATTTCCTCTAGATTAATGTGTAGCTTATGGTATAGTTGTATATGCTCATTGCTCCTATTTGATTTTTCTTCCATCTAGTCCATTGATTACCTTTAAATATCTAAGCCATGAGTTTATGAGTTAATTAATCAAATGAGAATATGTGATTGTTGACTAGATAGTCATTAGAGTATAATCATAGTGGCAGTGGTTAATGCTCATGAAATATAATTCAACTATTGATTTTCCTGCCCTTGAAGTGTTTGATAAATAGAGGCCTAGGTAATTAGTGTAGAATGCATCGAGATGACTTATCCTTGCGAGTTAGTCTAGTAATTCACATATCTTAATGCACATACTTCTAAGAAGATTGAGATGACATTTTAGGATGATGTAAGGTTGTCATATTGAGGTTAAATAATGATGATAAAATGAATTAGCCAAACATAACCATTACATTATCAAGAATAAGCTTTGTATTTAAGGATGCATTTAATTAAGATTCATTTAGCATTTTGGTGTATAGAATCTAGGCTAGAAAGTCTTGAATCTCATGCACATTAGATTAGGTTGCACTTAGGATAGAGACAACCCTTTTCTCCTCTTGGTCCCTAGTTACTGGGTTTATCCTAAAACACTAATTAGACTAGGTAGATGTAACATAAGCTGACATAAGAATATTAATTAATTTAATTTGTCATTTATATATAAATCTTTGTGGGATCAACCTCATGCTAAAGACATTATATTACTTGAAATGACTAGTGTACTTGCCAAAGTGAAGCATATTGGTTAATCTCGCTTAGTAATTTATTGTATATCACAAGCTTAGAAACCACTCAGTGCATATGTAATCCACGTAAGTAGTTCACACAAAGTTTTTGGTGTCGTTGCCTATGAATGTTCTATTTAAAAGGAAAATTAATTTTTAAAGTTTTTATTCCTTGTGCAATTGTATGCTAACCTTGAGTATGAAGTTATATAAAGATGTATTATCTTATTCGGAGATGTATTATTTAAGGCAATTGAATTAACTAATTAATATTAGGAGAGGGCTAACTTACTAAATACTAACATTTTAATAACATGTATTTGTGTCATTAATGTATTTTATTATTGTTAATTATTTTTTTGTTTGGATTAATTAATTATCTCTATTTATTGTTGATTAATTACTGTTTAATAATTGTTTAACTTTTTAACTTCATTAATTTTTTGATTATATATATATATATATATATCATTCATTGATTTATTACTTGATTGACAAATGCTATATTTTTTAAGAATTTTACTAAAGTTTTCTAATTTGCTGGGAATTGTACAATTGGAGTGAAATTCCAATATTTCAAAATAAGTTGCATCTTCATGTCTAGTAGTCTTGTGATTTGCATCATGATTTTTAGGGTTTAGTAAGATGGCTTAATTCCCTTAATTTTAAATGTTGCTCTGTTATCCTATTCCTAACAAGTTTTGACATTGTGATTACTTGATTGATTTATTATGAGTAATAGAAAATATTTTGATTGTATATTTGTTATCAAGTATTCTGTATAAGTATAGATATTGTACAAAATGCTTTAAAATTTTTAAAATTTATTTGGTTGCCTAAATGTTTTGATTTCTAAATATTATCAGAAGGCCTATTTCTAACAAATTTTTCACTCAAATTCAATTTCAAAGAATTTTTTGTATTTTTGTAGATATAATTTAGATTTGAAATTTTTATACATTGATTTTATATATGTTAACTAGCTTAGAAAAATATTTCATGAATTTTTGGCTTAGTGTTCTTAAGTAGATATTTTTGTTTTTGATAATTGTATAGTAGCCATGCTTTGCTAATTTTCTATTTTTGTAAAGAATCTTTGTTGATTTTTCCTGCACTTTTCTAGGAAGATTTGGGTTCTTAATTTTTGCTTATAAACTCTTTGATATGTTTTCAAAATTGAGAAAAATTGATTTGTTGTTTTGATCACTATAACAATGTGTTTACGATATAACTTGAATTGTTCAACTTGGTGACAGAACTTGTGCAACTTGGTTTTTCTTAACTCACTTGACATATTTGAGTTTTCTAGTACAACTATTTATTTGTAAATAATTGAACCTTACATTTTCCTTTTGCTCATTTTTTGTTTTTGGTACTTTCCTAGTTGATTAAAGATGATTTTTTGTAAAAAAAAAAAAAATCAATTCTTTTGTTGTGAATCTTGAAAGGTGAAATATTTAGTTTGAATGATTTCTCCTTGTAATGACATGGTTTGTGCATTTTTATTGCCTCATAATATGATTTTTATATGTTTTCTTTCATGACTTATGAGAAAAATTGGAGAAGAAGATCAATGTTCAAAAGTTGTCAACAAAGTTCATCTCTTCTAGCATGGCATGGAAAGGCAACAACACATCTATTGAGGAGGTGAATTGAAAGGAGCTAAATTAATCCATATGGCACGGATGTGGAAGGGCAATAAGTATGAATAATGGAAAACCAAAGTAACATTTCAAGGAATCATTATTGGACTAATGACTGAAGATTTCAGGGGATGAAGCAAGAAATTTCAAGGGAGCCTTCTTCCCTTAACTTTCTCCTTATTTCTTGCTTCTTAATCTTTTTGAATGTGTTGAATGATTGAGATTTTAATCTTGAATTAATATTTTATTATGCAAATTGCTTATTGAGGTTTCAAGTACTGATGTGCTATTTTATGAAAATCTATTAGAATTTATTGAAATGGAATTTTGTTCTAAATTTTTGTATGCATAATTGTTGGTCTAGTTGATAGGATAAAAAATTTTAAAGCAATTGGAGTTTATTTGCTATCCAATTTATTCTCATTTCTATTCAGCACTCTATATGTTTGTCAAAACTATAACATGACTACATGTGATTGAGTTTTGAAATGAAACTAATGCCATAATTTTTCTGTGTCTAACTTCTAGAAAAATTTACTGCACTTGGTTTGGAGATGAAATGTATTTGTAATCTAGTTTTGAATGCATGTTGTAATTTTTTTAATGATGATGAATTATGCCTTTAATGAATAACTACTTGGATTTTTCGATGATTCTTAAGGTGTTATTTCCCTATAAATTCAGTTTTATCATATTTGACAATGTGTATACATATTCTTAATAATTTTTCAAGTGTTGTTTTGATTGTTTGCCAAGTGGTTTCTGTAACATCCTTAACTCCTAATTATAGTGATTAAACTTAATTACATGATTAATGGTCACAAATACAATATTTAAAGTCAATACAATAAGCTATTTAGGAAAATTTTTGGGGAAATTTAAACTTTCTTATTATTTTGGAGGATCATTATTTAATAAGCAAGGCAATTTAAGCCTATAAGAAATTTAAGCCATCAGATACATCCTTCATATCAAGATATTACTAACTCTACATCTACAAAACCCTCTTATAATTGTTCTCAAGCCATTACATACCATTAACCTCATAAAACTAAGCCTTAGAGGCTAGAAATAGGGGTTTAGTGTTTTAGGCCACGACTTGGACATTCCCATTGCAACTAAATTGGCTACTGGAACTTAAAAACTAAGTTATTGGGCTTGCACCATGACTCGAGTGGTTATTGGAGCTCAAAACCAAAAATATAGGATCTACGCCATCACCCAGGCCTTCCACACCATGGCGAGATCGCTTTCTGGACCATACTATGTAAGTTTCAAGGCTCTTGTCAAGGCAAACTTCCCTTATGCCTTAGCGAGATGTGTAATGACCCTAACTTTAAATTATAGTAATTAAGGTTAAATACATAATTAATAATTATAACTCAAGGTTGAAAGTCATTACAACTAATTATATTCAAAAAATGCTGGAAAATTTGAACCTTAATGTTATTATGGTCATTAATTAGATAACCACAATTATTCAAATGTGCAAGTGAATTTAATCATCAATAAGAAGCCTTTGATTCTTCCATCCATCAATTCTAACTCATAAAAACCTCCTACAAGTGTTTCTAAATCATTCCTTAGTATTATCATAAAAGAAACTAAGGTTTCTAGGTGAATATGAGAAATTGAGCACCTTCGCCGTAGCTAAATTCCCTCACGCCGCGGCCAATTACTCTCAGGTTCAACTCCTTACACCTTCACAAATTTTGCACATTTCGCTGCTGCCAAATATCCCTTTCGCTGCTGCCAATTACCCTCTGGAACACCCCCAAACCTGCTTTTCAGACTTAGCTGCAGCAAACCTCACTATTCGTCATGGCCAATTGCTCTCTATTTTTTTCCCTAGCAGCTTCGCCACTTTGGCCGAGGCCAATTAAATGTTGGCCGCGTCCAATTACCCTCTATTACCATTTGGCCGAGGCCAATTAAATTTTAGTCGCGGCCAATTCCCTTCTGTTCCTATAACTCCTAAGATTTCATCTCATGCTCTCCAATTCCCCCTCTAGAAACACTCTAGGCTACTTTAACTTAGTTTGTGAAGATTTAATGTCTTTCTTTTACCTAATCTACCTAACACATCTATCATTACCCATTCAAAACTCAAATGTGGATCCTTAACCCTCTAGCCACCATAAACCAATGAGTTCATAGATCAATGACAGCAAAGAGTTCATACACTACTCACATTTCCATTCAAACATAAGTCCCATTAGAAATTCTATACATCACTAGTTTAAGTTAACATATGATGTATCAAATGATTACAGTCCCTATGCTTGGCAATTCATGATGCAATGTGGCAATTACATAAAGTTAGTAGTCTAGTTATACAAATCAATCTGACAAGGTTTCTAAACCTACCTACTACTAAACCATATAATAAGTTTTCATTAATTTTCTCCTTGTCACTAAGAAGTCCGGTCCCTGAAAATGTTAGCCCACAATTGGGTGAGATATACAATCTCAGTAACAAGAAGCAAATTCCATATATATGTACAGATTAATCAATACAATGCAATTTCATATCATCAATACCAGAACCATCAATTCAATTTACAAATGAACTAGTTGAGCTACCAATGACTACTGTCCTATACCAACAATTATACACAACATGTTAATGGCCAATAACATCGGGAATGGTCCATCCATGGCACCAACTCCCTAATGAGCACAACCTGGGCTCAGTGCATTCAAGGTCTAATCATAACCCAGTGTCCAATTGAAGCATATACATAGGTGGCAGCTGTACCACAGCTCCACCATGGACTCACAAGGTCCAATCACAATAACAATTCAAGTAGTCAACCAATCATTTGATATTTTAAAATCATACATGTGTAACAAATATCATATTAACATGAACATATACATGGAACTAGAAAATTAACCCCGGTTACCTTAATGAAACCAATTACTCTTCCTCTAGCTACCATCATGATTCATGATAGAAACGTACTGTACACGCAGCATAAATTTTAATTTGTTTCCTCCCATGGATCTGTCGACTTGATTAAACTGAGTATGAGATAAAATATTATCTTTGAAACCCGCTTTGTCCTTTCGGATCTCTGGAACTAACGTCCATGCACAGCCCCCTCTACCGGTATCCACATGAATGATTTGGCAACTTGAAAGGCGTGCTAGCACCTTCGTTCATCGCGTCCGTACGCGAATTGACGAGAAGACGATCTTCTTTCTCTAAGCGTCCGTACAGTTTCTCTCTTTAGGGTGACGGCTTAGGGTTTTTAGAAATCTAATTCTTTTTTTTGTTTATCTAAACCCTAGCCTACCTCTCCTTTTATAGAGGTATATTTAGATTAAATTAGTTAATTTAAATACATTATTTAAATTAATCCAAAATTAATTTTAAACAAATTAGTTGAAATTCAAATTTATCTCATAAATTCAATTTTAACTAATTCATTTATAAATAAATACATATATTAAAATATATAATACAATATATATATTTATATCAAATATAAATATATATATTTTGAATTTCTATATATATATATATTATATATCAAATAATATATATATACTTATATTTTGAATTAATTACATATATATATAACATATATATATATATATATAATTATCTCACCCTAATTAAGCGTAACATTCATCGAATCTAGACACAATTCTAGGTTCAATGAATTTGGACATTCTTGTTCAAGTTGATTCGTTCTTGTATGCAACCCTGTAAACCTATATGATATTGGCAGTGGGCTAACAACGTTATTGCATCTATAAGTCACCAGTGGCCTCTAGTAAGACATAGTGACTATCCAAATTACAAACAATTCGATGATCTGATACAGCCTATCGTATAACCCTGTCATATCCCTTTTATCACACGATATCTTGATCGAGTATGAGGCATGAAAATGTCATCCTTATCTTAATCGATCATTAGTTTCTCAATTTGCGTACAAACCGACATAATGAATGGAAAACCCTTCCATCCAAGCATGGCCATGCATTTCTCACTCTCACTCATTGAGGGGCCCAAAGATATCTCTCTGTTAACTAGAAGGACAAATTCTATCTTGACCACTCATCATCCTCTACATGGAGTCCACTATACCTGACCATAGCCTTTATGATCACCCAGTCAAAGGTGACTTTTGACAATGCCAAAGTATAGTGTCCTTCATGTTAGAATCTATGATTATCTCATGTATGAGGGATTAGTGACACGGTTATATATGAGGTACGCTTATGACCTAATCCATGAAGCTACCTCATGACGGGTCGATCCAGTGCCCTGTTCCCATCCGCCTATGATTTTGATTTGTATCTCTATACATAATTAACACATAACCATCAATCAAAATCATACTCGTCTTAATTCATCATCGTTCCCACAATGATGATTGACTAGGGATATTTAGGATAATTAATATAACTTATCCAAGGATATAATTATTATAGAAACATGCAAATATAATAATTGTAATAGACAAACTTTTATTCTTAATGAAGCACAATGTTTACAAATGATTGGCCTAGGGCACAATCTCCAACAATTCAAAGCACAACAGGCCTAACATAAGCATAATCATCATCATTTAACTATCATTAATTAGGAATTTCCTTATTCACAGATTAATCTTAACAAAAGTTTATTGAAAGCTTTTTACCCAAGCTTCCTAATGATTTATTACACTAATTTAGGGTCCATACATCAAAGCTTATCATGATTCGCTCCCCACAACTCCATTTTCGCATATGTACAAATCATGCAGCGAAAGTTAATCCAAAATGTAGGAATTCAGCACATACACCACACAAGAGAAGAAGGAACACTTAACCATACATCCAAGAGGTCAAATGGATTGGGTCAAGCCTTAACTACTAAGAACACACCATGGGCCATCCTTAAAACTTGGATTTTTGCACATGGAATCAACCATATACCAAAGTCAGCTTATAACATGAAATTTGAGCAAGATTACCCACAAAATGAAAGCAAACTCTTACCCCATAGTTCCACTAGCTCCAAATTTCGAAAATCTTGCAAGGAATCACCCAATACCAAGTTTCAAATTTGAGAAGGAGATGAAAATGTCCAAAAATGAAAATTAATCAGACCAAGATGAATAGGAGAATGAGGGTCAAGTTATATATAACTCACCTTGGCCAAATCATCCTCTAAGAGTCAAAAATAGAGCTGCAATATTGGTAGAACCCTAGCCTCCCTTAAACCTCTGAATTTCCTCCCTTGCCTCTTATGTTTTTTGCTGAATGGAGAGGGAGGCTGCTAAACCTTTAGGGTTATTAGGGGGAAATAGGCCAACCCATCAGCCTAAGGTCCATTTAGGCTCATTTCTAGTCATTGGGCCTTTATTTAGTGAGGTGGGCTGCAGAACACTTTGAATTTAGGTGAAGTATGTTGACCTTAAGGCCTAAATTCTAGTGGGTTCAAAGGTTAGTGTTAGTTGAGCTAAGTCTCATGAGTTGGGCTTCAGAATTGTAATTGGGTGAGGCCAAATTTCAAGAGTCAATCCAATTTGGGTCTACATAATGTGTGTTAAGCTAACTATAAGAGCTTATGTAAATTGGGTCATGGGCCTCTATTTCACTAAATCAAATTAGGCCATTGCTGCTAGGTAATCTCTCTTGGCCCAAGTCTTATGATAAGGAGTTGGGCTTACACCTAAAATCATTTGGCCTCCATAAATCCTTATCTATAGCTTACTCAAATTAAATTTTGGGCCCAAATTAAGCTTTAATCTAATTGAAATCTTAAACCCATATTAATAACTTATTTCTCTGTAAATTTTCATTCATATAACTTACCCAATTATTCCATAATAATTATTTTTAATTAGTCCAAATACATTATTAATACCTTAATTAATTTTAGAGTGTTACAAGATGAGCCTTTAGAACCTAAGGTTCTAGTTTTTCTCAAGTCTTATTGCAGCAAGCCTATATGGCACTGTGGTAAGAGACTCCTCTAGAGCTCTCCCAAGCTTCTCACTCGACGCTTGCCGTGGTGAGTTTCCCCCACACCATAGCAAGGTTGCTCTCAAGTACCCTTTGGACCTAAAATTTTCGTGTTGCATCATGGCTCAGCCTTCTATGTCATAGCACTCCTTACCTTTGAATGACTCTTAACCATGACTTAGTAGTTTTAGTCATGACTCAAACCTCCTCTGACCCTATTCTCTCATTTTCATGCCCTCTAACACTATACCACTCACCCTAGATGAATATCAGGACCTCCCTAGCTATCAAATGTGGTTTAATGGACATCCTAACTTCTAAGTGCCACCATCTAAAAGTGCTCATTGGATATAGCCTTAAGGGAAATTCTCATCAAGTACATACTACCACCTATTAGCACCTAAACACGTTATGACAGTAATTGGTTACCAAGGTCACTAACCATATCATCCATATGCATATATATACATATTCCAGCTAAGCTACCATACAATACCAATTAGGATAACCATTCATTGCATTACATGATCAAATCTCAAGTGATTAAGTGATAGTTCTACGTTAGTAATAATCCATATCAGATATTAATTAAATTTATACATCAAACTTCAACTACCATAAAATCCGCTCACCTATTAGTTACATCATTGATTATAAGACACCAAATACTTACACTTGGCAATATAATGCATCATGATGCTATACAAAAAGGATTACAAAAATGATAGCATCTATTCTAAACAAAAATGGCTCTAGTGTAGAGAGTCCACATATAGCCTCAAACTATGGATGTTCATCCATTTGCTTCCCCTTTTCCTTATCCGAGGAACCTTCACTTAAAATTGTTAACCTATAACATAGAGTGAGAAATGAATCTCAATAACCAAGGGATAATTCCAAACATATGTACAATTCAATCAATATAAGTGCATTTTAATCAGATAAATAATATAATCATCCATCATATCAGTAAATGAACTAATTGAACTACTAGTGACTACTATTTCATACTAGCAATCACCCACATCATGTTAAAGGTTAATAACACCGAGAAAGGCTTGTCTACGGTGCCAACACCTAATTAAGCATAACTTGGACTCAGTGCATTCATGGATATGATCAAAATCCAATGCCTAATTGAAGTACAATGCATGGGTGGCAACCGTACCATAGCTCCACTAAAGACTTGCTCAAGGTCCAAACACAACTATCAAGAAGCTAACCAATCATTTAGCACTTTAAAATCATAAATTATGCAACAATTATCATATTAACAAAGCACATATGCAATGAATTAAATTAAACTCCAATTACCTCACTTGGTTGACAAATCTTTATAAGTTAATGACAATGCCAATTCACCTTATGAATACAAGATCAGACAACTACCAATCTTAATCATCATTTATAATAACAATCAAATACCCAAAGAGTTGAACTATTAATAACTATATAGAGGTTACTTACCTAACTACCAATGGATTCCAATTTCGGGTTTTAGCTTCCCCACACTAAAAACCACAATATTCCACTCAAATTTTTGGATATTTTTGCATAAAATCTAAGCTCATATCATAAGTCAACCATTAAAGTCTCAAACCAAAAGAAAACACATCAAAATGAGGAGAAAATACTTACCTAATAACTCTCATAGCCTCAACCTCTGAAAATCAACCATGAAATCACCAAAAACAAGTTTTAGATTTGAGAAGAAAATGAAAATCCTCCAAACGACAAACCAATTAGACCAAAACATAGAGGAGAATGAGAGGGTTAAGTTTTATGTGGGTTACCTTAGCTAAATCCTCCTCTAGAAGTATAGAATGGAGCCAAAATGTTGGTAAAATCCTAGCCTCCCTTGGACCTCTAAATTTTCCTCGAGTTTTTCTTATGGTTCTACAAAATGGGGCAAGGACAAAGGATCTTTAAGGTTTTAGAGAGGTTTTGGGCTGACCCAAAAGCCCATTATTCAGTTGGGTCTATCTTGTTAATGTTAGGCCAAGGTTTGATGGGTTAAGGTGCAGAACACTTAGGTTTAAGGATGAAATGTGCTAACCCAATAGCCCAAGACCCATTTGGATCCATCTTCCTAAGTTTTGGCCTAAGGCTACTAGCGTGGTTGGTTTTGCGGTGAAAAAGCTGAAAATCCCATTTGCCCAACCATGGTACGTAGAAGCAACAATTTATTGCTTTGTCTGAAACGTGGTTTGGGAAACGTTACTGTCCATCCAAACACGCACTACATAGGCTTACTTTGGTTGGGTTTGCATAAGAAGGTAATTAAGCCTCTACTAAAGGTTCTTATCATAGATAAAATAATCATAAGGCCCAAAAATTTAATGTCCCCTCTTCATTTAATTAATTCTTCTTAATTAAGTCCAAATCTACAATTATTACCTTTGATTAATTTTGGGGTGTTACAGTTTCCACTAAACATTCAATTATTTTGTTATTGCATGAATTTTTTATTTTCAAGTTTTAAAAAAAATAATAGAAAAAATATAAAAATCAAATCAAATATTTTCCTTTTGTTATTTATTCTAATCATTTTTCTTGTTTTTCCTTTTAGGTATTTCCTAAAGTTAGAGCTTCAATTTTTCTCAAGCATGGAATGAAGATTCAAGAATCAAGCTTCAAAATTGATAATCTCTAGACTCTTACTTTTTAATTTATAAATACTTGAATTTCTTTTTGTGTGTTGTTTACTTTAAGTTTGGAAGAGTAGCCCCATAGCTATTTTTAATTTTTTTAAAAAATTTCAAAAATTTAAAAAATTAGAAAATTTCAAAAAATAAAAAATATTTTTGAATGCAATACTAAAGCACCAAATGATTTGTTGTGATGTATAGATATGCTAATTTAAATTTTCGACTAGGTGTACTAATGCACCATCTAATTTTTGTTGAGTAATGTACTCATGCATTGCCAAATTGCTACTAGTATCTAAATGATCCTATGTCTAGGCTATATACTAGTGTTTTCTTTTTTGAAATTATACGTTTTCTTTTAAAAATTAGGATCTGTTTTTTTTTAGATGTTAACAAAAATTACTAAGGCTTCATTTTGATTGATTGCCACATTTTAGAAACTTCTTTTTATCCTATTGTGTATTGGAACATTAGGGACAATGTTGAAATTAAGTTTAGGGGTATGGGATTTAGATTTTAAATGTTCTTAAATTTTGGCCAAATTCTGAATTTTTTGTTGAATTCAAAAAAAATTCCAAATTTTAAAATTTTCCTAAATCCCTTAGAAATTTTTCTAAATTTTAATCGATTTCATTGGATAATTAACTTTTTAGGTTGTTGTTCTTGGATTAGTAAGACTCTAATGATAAAATTAATTAATATTTTGTATATGCTTGTTTGGAAAATTATATGAATGTTTTTTTAAGTGGCATAGTTTTTTCCTTGTTAATGACTTGAATTTTTATGCTTATTGAATCTATTATTATTACCCCAAAAAAAAATTTCTTTTAGCAATAACATTTTTGCTACAACTAAAAGAAGTCACCAAATTGCCACAAAAGGTTGTCATTAAAATAACATTCCTTATTTTGCACAAAACTACCAATGGCAACACAAAAAAAGTCACCACTAAAAGCATATTGTGGCAATAATTTTGTTGCCACAAAATATCTTTTATTAGTGACTAAAGATAAGTCCCCAAGAAAGCATTTAAAATTTTTTTGAGTCAAAAAATTTAATAAATATTTATGTTAAAACTTTTTAATGGCAACCTTTAGAAGTTGCACAAAAAGAACTTTTTTAGCAACTTATAGTTACAACAAAAAGAGCTTTTGTCGCAACAATAATAAATCACCATAAAAGACCCTTTAGTCGCAACTAAGGTTGCCACTGAAAGTTTTTTTTTTTGGCAATAACATATTGCCACAAAATTGACTTTTATGGAAAACAAGCTAAAGTCGTCATAAAACTTTTCAAAGAAATTTTTTTTTTTACAAGAATCAAAAACTCTTAGTGGCAATTTTTAAAGGTCACCACTAAAGTATTTTTGTGATGACAAAAATGACAACCTTTTTTTTCAAGGGAAACCAAAAAAATTTTTCAAGAGATACTAAATTATCACCCCCCCCCACACACACACACACACATACATATATATAGTATTCTATCATATTTATTCTATTATTATATATTGACAATATTTTTTTGTTTTTATTTATAATTATTTTATAAATAAATTATTTTATTTGTTGATTCTCTATTTCAAAATGAATTAATATTTTTTTTTAAGAAACTAAAATTTTTTTTCAAAAACCAAATTATCCCTTTATATACATACATACATACATATGTATGTATATAAAATATTCTATCATATTTATTCTATTATAACGCAATGAAAATAGAAATCAAATGTCACAAAATAGGAAAATAACTAAAATGATCCCAGAACATAGGTAACCACAAAAAGCAACTTCTTTTGTGGCAACCCTTAAAAGTCACCACTAAAAGTCTATACTAAAAATTTGCATTTAGTAATAACCCTTCTTAAATGGCTAGATCAATGCAGATATAGCTGCAACATCTATCATTTCTAAATACCTTTTGTGACCGCTTTGGTTTGTACTAAACATCTTGTTTTATGGGCAACATCTTCAAATGACCAAATGAAATGATACATAGTGGCAACATAAATACCTTTAGTGGCGAATTTGGTTGCCACTAAATACTTTTCTTGTGGAGACCTTTTTGTTGGCACTAAAGAGATTTAGTATGAAGTCTTAACCATGACCTAGTCGTCACTAAAATATTTAGTGACAATGGCAACAAAAGTCATAGCTAAAACAATTGGTAGTGAGCAAAATAACATGTTAGTGCTTGCCCCATTTGGTATTGCAAAGGAAAGGTGCAAGTGGAGGCACATGTAATGTTTTTGCAATGTCTATTATATTTTTATTATCACAACTCAATAGTATCTATCCCTTTTATTATCTTTTTTAAAAGTTAAGATATCATTTTTCATCTACAAAGTGACTTTTTTTTCATTCTTTTTCATTCTATGTCCCAAATGAAATCTTAAGAGTTCTTACTATTTATTTCATATATATATATGCTAAGAAAGAGAAATTATAATATAAACATGATTTGTTAAAGATATAACTTTAAAGTAGTTAATAATAAATAAATTAAATGAGATCAGCATTTAACATGTTTATATCTATGTTAATTTTTTAATAACTTGATCTACCTATTTTTAAATAAACAAGTTTGCCTTTGAACTTTTCATAAGACATTTTTAATTCAATTAAATTTATAAAAAATAAATAAATAAAATTAGTATGACGATACATATAGAGGATGTCATCCTACTAAAACGTTTAAATTGACATACATAGATGTCACTTTATAATTGAATCGAGTTGATATGCCAAAATAAAACTTTCAGTTCTTGCAGTAAAATTTGATTTTAAAAAGGGCTGAGGGATTATACTCCTATGCCCTAATCAATTACTAGTATTGAGAATCCATTAGAGGGTATTCGGGATTAACTAATTCATTTGGTTGAAGATATAACAACTTGTTAAAATTCTTAATAAAACTAAAACATTATAGCTTAAAGGCATGAAAAACTACCATAGTAACAACAAAAGACCTTATAAAGTTCAAACCACAGAAGTTGGGGGGGGGGGGAACATTATAAAGTTATATTTCTTTTTCTGAAAGCAAGTCAGAGTTTTATATATAAAAGCCTTTACACTCAGAAAACTAAGAGCCTTTCATTATCACTCACTCCCGTAGGATGGATTTTGATCTCAAAGAAGGTTTTCTCCCGAGATGTCTTAATCCATCCAAGTGTCGTCAATCTCAGAATTGAATGAAATTGTTTGAACTTCCCCTTCTGCAGCGCATCATTAAGGTGGGCTAGATCTTGAAGAAGACCCTTCCAAATTTGGTGGGACTAATCCAAGAGGCAAAACTACATAATATTAAAGTCAACGTTAAGGTATCTTTCTTCTCGGTAAAAAATACAAACACCGCTATCCTTCTATTCTATAAAGTACAGATTCATGCATGCAACGATAATTGAAGTTAAGAACTGACACAAATTTGGAACACAACATCATACTGATATTGCTGTAAGTGTTCATTAGTTAAGTTTGAATTAGTTAATTTCGACATCTTATGGAACTGAACTGATAAAGTGGATTGATAACAAAACCTTAACTAAACTAAATAGATTGGTTCTAAAATATTTTCATTTAATTAATTTGATTAAAAGGTTGGTTTTGATTATATTAGTTTCGATAGATTAAAATTAAAGATTAGAGTTAGATATAATTCTTTATATCTTTATTATTAAATTTTTTAATTAAAATATGATAAGTGTACTATAATTTTTCAATTAAAATATAATAAGTGCATAATTGGAGAACTATATATTTGTCTGCAAAAACATACATATATCATATTATTATTAAAAAATTATATATTTTTCATGTTTTAATTAAAAAACTTAATAACAAAAGTATAAATAATTGTATGTAAGTTTTTATAAAAATTAAATTGAATCAGTTTTAAACAGTCTTAAACATTCTGATATAATAAAGCATTTAATGTTAAGTTTAATTTAAATATCTTATCATTACTAACATAAATATTTTTTAGAATGTTAGCGCTTCATACAATTGAAGCAGTGAACACCAAAGAAAGTAAATCTAGAATGAAGAACAAGGAAAGGAACAAATTGATATGCATAATGGGGAAGGTAAGCGGCCACGTGAGCACTTATATCATGTGGCAAGGAAATGTCTCTGATAGATGAATTATTGAATCGGCATGGCATGGCTCAGAAGAAGTTGTTCTGGAAGATAAGAACTAAGCATATGAAGAAATAATGCATTATTCACATTGATGAAGACATTCGATAAAATTGTCCCTCTGGTAGGAAAAATTAGCTCAATTACCGAGGCGGGGTCCGTTAATTCAATGGTTTTGGTCCTTGAAAATCGAGTAGTATAAGTTAGCTAAATTGATATTATTGAGTTAATGTTGTTTCAATATTAAAATTTTTTAATTTAAATTTTATTTGTAATTTTTTGTTAATAAACATTTACTAGTTATTGTATGCGTTAAAGCTAGAACAATCTATCTAATAGAAACTGTATTACACTTGTATTTAATTTATAATACGCAGTGTACTCTGCCTTAAAATTGAAAGAACTCGCACATCTGCCTAATAGGCGTTGTATGCTTGAAATTGACGTATCTTATAGACTTTATATCAATGATGTCCTTGATACTAAACATCTGGAATTGTGGACGGATACCTAAGTCTATTTGTCATGTCAATATATGAAGTATACGACAAGTTCCCATTGAACAATATTATCCACGAAAATATGATGATCTAAACCAGAACTTCAAGGGGCACACTAACGTGGGTTTTGATAACTTCATGATGTGATCACGAAAATAGAACTTCCATTTGTGGGATTTTGATCAGGATTTTGACCAGTATGTCTTGTTACTTTCCTTTGTTTGCATTCAGAACACATGCAATGTATTCTTTAAAGTCCCCATTTACTTGCTTCATGGCTTCTATATCACAATTGATATATTGTACATTCAATTCATTGATATCTGCAACACTAGATATTTGAATGTATGATCTATTTCTTCAAAGCATCTAACCCCTATATTGGAAATCTTTCCTGTCCCATACAAAACAACGTCTCACTTTTATGTTAAAAAGCATTTCCTAGAAGTTACGATAGAATATTTGAAACCATATATAACTACCATATATAACTACCATATTTATTAAATGTTGTGATAAAACAACTATGAATATCTAAAATTTTTAGAGCAAATATTATAAAGTTAAATGGATAGCCTAAAATTTAGCAGGGAAAAAACTAGTAGTTACGACATGTTTGGTAGCCCTCAGGATGAAAAATTTGTTAAAATGTCAATTTTACTCCTTCAATCATTATTCAATCATTATTTAATACTATCTATTAATCATTATTTAATCATTATCCAATCATTAAAAGTAAGAGTATTATAAGTATTTTCTATCTACAAAATCACATTTTTCTTTTTCAGTTTCATTTTTATACCTAACTTTCTGCGTACCAAACGGGCCGTTAGACTTCCAAGAAAAGTTGAAGGCTTATATAAAAAGCCTTTTGGTCCCTCTAATTCAAAATTAAATAATATTATTTATGATTTTTTAGAATTTTAATCCCAGTGTTATATAAAAGATCTGAATCCAAATTGTTGAGAGTAGATACTATTGATTGAACCGGTTCTTTAGAGTATTTTTAAACAATTTAAAAAATGTTGGATGTAGTTCTAGTAATAAGAGTCATTGGCAAGCCTCGATGTGACGTGTATAACAAGCAAAATCCATTACTTCAAAACTGAAATTCAATATTCCAGGTTGCTTTTTTCTTTGGGGGCAGAATATTCCAAGTTGCTGAAACTTGGTTATTACGTGATAAAAAAAAATGAAATGAATAAAATCTTCCATGCATGCAATTATGTACAACTGTGACTGCAACGATTGTAAAGTACTCTTAAATTATACACCCTCTTAAAATTCAATCTCTTCACCATGGTTTCTGCTGTACTAGTATTATTTTGATCTCGAACCAAAGTTTCAAAATATGAAACGATTACCATAGTATCTCTTTCGTGTTTATCACAATGTGTATTATTACATTGTGTACGACACAAATAATTAGAGAATTTAAGGAATATTTATACTTAGTGAAGATGGATAACTTATATAATTTTTATGACATGACATTTATGAAAAAAGGACTATTGATACAACAATTTGTTTTAATCAATTTTTTGTATCTATCTGGCTGTTCATCACATTATCATCATGTGAGAAGATCCAAATTTAAAGCACAACAATTAAATAAAATAGAAGTGGGTCGCTTTTTGACACTTGGATACTAACGTATTAAACATGATATTTTAAATTATACCAAAGTACTTCGAAATTTATTGTATATATTGACATAGTTTAACACGCCCAAAAAAAATCACATGCAAAAGCTTGAAAAAAAAAATTTTGCAATTCTATTATTCAAAATCTGCCTTACAACTACATTAAGAGAATATTTAAGTGAAACCTGTATGAAACCCTTATTAATCTCCGTAAACAAAAATAAAAATAAAATACAAGAAATGCTTATAATAAAAAGGTCTTTAAAAATAAAGCATGTAATAATAAGAAAGTTTTTAAAAATAAGAAACTACTTAAAATAGAAAACTCTTAAAGGTTAAAAACATTCTGAAATCAGGCTGCTCATTTGGACTTCCAATTGGGCTTTCTCTTGGGCTTTTGTCAATCAACCCATTCTATGAAGTCTTCTGCTAGGCACTCCTTAGTCTCCTCCACTTGAAAAGAACTCATACTAGAGTTAGTTGAGGCATTTAAGTACAACGATACATCTCATGAATGAAATGGAAAGATGTCTACCACATTGAATGTCTCGGTGATCTCCTTTGTATTAGGTAGGCTCACAACATAGGTATTGTCGTTGATTTTCTTCACTATATGATATGGCCACCACCCCCCAAAAAAAAAAATCTTTTAGCTACAACATCTAATTGTAACTAGGTTGTAACTAAAATCTCTAGCGCAAAATGTCTTTCATGACGATAAAAAAACATATCACTAAAGCCACTTGGTGGTAACAGTCCCGTTAATTTGACTTTGATAAAAGGTCACCATTAAAAGGAATTTTAGTAGCAACAAAATTTGCTACTAAAGCTTTATTAATTTGACTTTTATAAAATGTCACCACCAAATGAGGACTTTCAACTGTGATATAAGTCATTGCTAAAAATATCTTTTTAATGATAACCTTTTATGTTGCAACTATAAGAGACCTTCAGTGACAACTTTAGGGTTTTTTTAATTTTTTTAAAAATTATTTCATAATCTTGGTTGACAAATATAAAATTTATAATCCTTACACAAATGAAAAAAATAAATACAAACTTCTAACTTCATACCATGTTTATCAACAAAAACATCCGATATTGTTCTCATCCAATAATAAATTAGCTATTAATTTTTTTCCAATAATTTTTTTTTTCAATAGATAACAATAAGGATTAAACATCCGTTATTGTTCCACGTAGTATAAATATAATAATAAAACTATACCGAATTGTCATATATCAAATGTAATTTTTTAATGATTTTGTTCATTAATTAGAATTTCTCCAAAGCTCACCACAAGCTCAAAGGGGCTTGTCACTTAAATCAGCTAGCATAGAAGCCATGTATCATGATCATGAATGCAACAGACACAACTTCACAAAAAACACTCAAAATAAGGGATAATTCATAGTAATTCAAAGGGCACGTGGATCTGAAAACAGGAAATGAAGTATTTGAATAACATTTTAGACTATAGTGACAAAACTTACTGGATGTCTTACAAGACACGCAGCCACCCTCTCATCATTCTCTTCAGCCATTCATTAAAGGTAATTATCAAAACCAGAATTGACTTTCACGATGAGCAAAGAACAACCGAAACTAATTTCCTAAACCTAATCTGAAGTCATAATTTCACATTCTTTGCTAGTTCTTCTAAACACTTGTAAGAATATCAATATTAGTAGTTATCAACTGGGAAAAAACAAACAAACAAACTTAAAAAAGAAGATCATATCTTTATAAATCTGTGCACCTCAAATGAAGTAATACACGCAAACAGAAAGACATTAAATAGAATTTTTGGCCTTACTAGGATGCTGCATCCAGGAGGTCATCCTGTAATTTCTTTAGTTCTCCCACGTCCTCCAACCTCCTGTTCCAATAAAAGTCCGCTCTCTTCAAAAGCCAAGGATGAAAAATAGGTTTATCAACAAAGAAACTGGCAACATGACAAGTAATCACAAGATGTTTAATACAATCACCTTGGAAAGAACACCAAGTCCAGAGCATGGAGCATCCAGCAAAACTTTTATTGCATTTAAGTGGTTTGCTATCCCAGAATTTCAAAAGAAATCCAACTTATCATAAATAAACAAATTCTGAGCATTGAAATAAGTTTAATAACTTACAGGTAACGTATGAAGATCAGCATGGATGGTGGTAATGATACCATCTACTTGAACTAACTTTTTTTGAGTATTTGACTTATTCTGTTTAACTAGTATTATTTCTTTTAATTGACTGAACTAACTTTTTTTAGTACTCGAAGCATTAAACCTTCCATCTTTCTTCTTAGGGAAATATCCACATGCACAATTAAGGTTAAATTAATTTCCTAATTAAAATCTCTGCAGAGATGGTCATTTAGCAAACAAACAAAAGATTAATTGGTAGTTCTCCCGCATACCTATCTTTTTAACAAAAATTAGGGAAACATTTACAGGTACAGCCAGTTCAAATTCTAATTTAAAGAACAATTAACAATACACCTTTCTAATGCTTAGATTTTAATCACATGCAGAACAGTGTCACAAGCTGTAGTAATACTAACACAGAAAAATAGTGCAGAAACATAAATATGTGCAACACTTTTTGGTCCAAAATAGAATCACAGCACGTGCAGTAACTAAAATGCAAAATTCTATTGCAGAAACATAGGAGTTGTAGTACTTTTTAGTCCAAAACAGAATCATAGCACGTAGAGTAATTAAAATGTAGAATTTTGCACTTAAACATGGTCATATGCAGTACTTTTAGCCCAAAACAGAATCCTAACGTGCAGAAATTTCAACACTGAATTTTGCACAGAAACATAGTCATTTACAGTGATTTTTAGCCCAAAACAGAATCATGTCTTGTGAAGAAACCTTAGCATCCAAATTAGCACAAATTGAGTTCAAAAATAAGGTTAGATCAGGTCAAGATTGATGCAACAAGCATAATTCTAACTCAGTATGTTAGCACCCAAGCTCAACATTTCATAGGCTGAAAATCAACTCTAAATTCAATGCTTCAAGCCAAAAAGAAAATACTCATACTCATCACTCAAAGCTGAAAAATTAACACCACAACCATTGCACTTTACGCACCAAAAACAACACCATGAAGATTGATTATGCAAGCTCAATAACAAGGAAAAAAAATCCTGCACACGCACTCTTTTAGTTAACATCTAATTTGTGCTTGGATGATCAGTGAGGATTAACATATAGGTAAAATTACAAACATAACTCATTAGTATTTGAATTTATCACTTAAAGTATAATAAATTTTCATTATAATTGTTAAGGGTATTACCAATATTCTGAAAGGAGAAAAAAAAATTAGTTCACTCATATACACCAAAGATAGTGATAATTTCCCTTCAAAATGATTATCACAGCAAAAAGCACAACAGTCACATAAGCATATTAGCTTAACTAATAGTCAAGCAATCCTTCTCCAGCATTTTTTGTTTTCTACTTTGAATTAAAAATAATTCTTGAATTCCCATTCAAGTCGTTCCATCCACTTTATTCCCACAAAAAGATCAGCTCAAGAAGCTATTGCTCCTGCAATTCCTCTTATATAAACAGTCATACAAAAACTAGGAGTTCAACTCAAACCTACACAACACACAATTCTTGTAAGAAGAAATTTTCATCACTTCACCTTACTAAATTTAAAGTACTCCTAACCTCGCACTGCTTTGAGGCCTCATTTGGTAGATAGGAGAGGGCATTCATGGAATGGGAAGGGGAATGGGAGAACAAGGAAAACATGTTTGGTATGCAGAGTAACTTCTTCCTTGAGAAAGTTAAAACCTTCAAACATAAAAGAGTGCAAACCTTCACATCTTTGATGGAAAGTAGTCTACCTTGAGGGAAGGCAAATTTTTAGACCATCTTACCCTTGTGTGTTTAAATTTCTGGTAGTAGAGATAATTAAAATTAGTTTTTTAAAATTAAAATATTATTATTTTATTATTATCAAAAATAAAAAATAATTATTTTTCTTATTTTTTATTTTTATTGATAATTAAAAATGATTATTTTATTATATTTTATAATTATTATTAATAAAAAATAATTAAAGATATTTTGGTCTTTCAATCCCTCTTTCATTCCATTTCAAATATAAAAAAGTAAAAATATTCATATTTTTTCCTTCATCATACCAAACATAACTATGAGCTAAAATATTCTTTCCCATTCCCATTCCCATCAAAAATCAATCTCTTGTACCAAACGAGGCCTGAGAGTTCAGTACATCATACCCCATAAGCCATATGCATTTGCTGCAATCATTATTGCTCCTATTACCACTGTAATTGTAATAGCCACTATGATATTTTTCTTTTTATCTATAATTGAAATAGAAAGTTAGAAAGAAATTCAATAAAATAAAATCCAAAAGAAATAAGCAGTGCGACTGCAGTCCATAAGCAATCTTAATAGAGCTAGCTTGCAAATTACCAAAAATACGCCATAATAGAGCTAGGTTATATAACAAAGTCTCACATAGGTTCTTGGCATGTATAAAAGAACGAACATTGTAAAACCGTAACAAAAAAGATATAAATTATTTATTGTGGAACACAAGAATATTCAAAGAAAATCTGAATTTTACATTGAGGGACGGAAAATCAACCCCCTAAGCAAAGTTAAGCTAAATAATTGGGTACGAAGGCAACCTAAAACCCATGAGTCCTAGACACTAGTGTGCTCTTTAAACAGTGATAATATTGACAGTCAAGTACGCTTGCAAATATACAATCATGTGGGCAAACGCACAATTACTCAATCAATAAGCCAAATACACAAAAGGAGAAATCAATTGTTATCAGAACAAGACGATGTCAGAGATTCACCAAGCAGTTTTCATCCCCGAGCTTCAACGGAGACAGGTAGTGATTTTCTTGTAGACGGAGTTGCTTTTAGCTCAGCTTGGGAAGGTTCGCATCTCTGATGAAGGCGTGACACGTTTGGATATCAGAAAGGATGAGGTGAGAGGAACACAGTGGAGCTCCGATTCGGTCAATGTAATCGATTCCCCCCTTCCCTTTTTCCTTTCTCTCTTGCTGATTCTCTTTTCTGCTCCCTCTCTCCATCGATTTATGCTTGTTTCTTCCCTCACTCTAAAGTTCTGCCACAAAACCTTCCTCCTCGTTGCCGCCGCTATGCTCAGAGTTTCGATTCTGCAGGTTCACTTCACCAAACAAGGCGTGTGAGGAAGAGAGAAGGACACCAAGCCAGCAGGCGAGACAGAAAATGCTAGGGCGAAACAGCGTTTAGTCCTCTGCGCAGCGAAGGGATGCATACGCCGTGCGAAGCGTCGAAACGGTGCCGTTTTGTTACCTTCTTTAATTGTAGCCATTCGCCTAATCTACGGCTCCGTAGGGCGACACGGAACAATTGAAATGCTGCTTTTTAGCGTCGTTTCCTGCTAACCATAAGCAAATCTTCGCCTTTCCTTCCGTGCGATCTGAGCATTCCATTTAAGTCCCAAAACTCACCATTTTAATGTCATGTAACCCATGCAATCAGATCCCCTCCTATGAGGCCGTCTCCCGTGCCTCTCCCGTGCAACGTCTCAGCCATTGAATTTATCTCACGGCTCATAAACAAACATGCGTGCATTTTGCTGAGCTAACAAGTGTTGCAAGTTGCACCATTAACCAACCAAAAGGAAAATAAAAATTGGAGCAATTAGATGCATAGCCATGGGAGATCGAGATGGGATGACCTTCGACGCAGCTAAATGCAAAAGAATTCAGAGCATTCGAGTTCGCCCATAGGAGATCGGGATGGGACGCGAAGCACTCGAGCCCAGATGGAGCAACAGCAACAGCAAATTTGGGCTTTCAAGCCAGAGGAGATCAAGATTGAGCTCAAAGCATTCAGAGCATTTGAGCTAGATGGTGATTCGGCCATAGGAGCTTCAAGTGTTATATCCTCACATAAATCATTTTGGTTGATTTTTTTAGTGCTGCGTTTTAGTTTTACCAATTTCCAGAGCTAATTTGCTTAAGTTTGGTGGGAGATTGACATTGATTTGCATCTTGCTATTACAGGATCCTCCATAAATGTTCATGAAGTTTGCTATTATAGTTTCTGGTTCTGAAATTGTTTCTCCCAATCGAATAAATATGCTATTATAGTTTGCTATCACAAGATTTGGCAAAAAAAAGAAAAGCTATTATAGTTTTTGGTTTTAACTTTTGTATAATTGTTTGGACTTTCTTTTGGAGAATTATCAGTTTCTCTTTGTTTTCAAGTTTTAGCTAAAAGAACTAATGAACATGGAGAATTATGATGATCAGTTATGAGCATTCTCTTATTTTCAAGTTTTGGTTAAAAGAGCAAGTTTTCGAGTTTTGCATGAACATGGTTTTCAATTTTTTGGTTCTGCAGCACTCAATGGTTACAGGGAAGATAGAAAATGGAGGAGGGAGAGAGATGACAGAAAACGGAGGGAAAAATGAAAAGGAGTGAACAAGCCAGTGAGGAAATGGAGGGAACTATCATGTGCAATATAATCTTTGCGAAATGCACCATTTTTGTGCTTTTGAATTTGTCATTATATTTTTTCTCAAACTATCCAGTTTGCTGCCTACAATGCATCGTCTAAGGGTGTGTATATTTTGCTTCATCTCTAAGTCGTTGGATGAAATCAACGGCTAAAAATTGCTATGGGAGAGACACTGGAGAGAAGCCTATGGGAGAGGATCCGAATCTTGTAACCTATAGACTTCAGCCTCAAAATGTAGCATACATACATACATTGCTTCATCGACCTCAAAATCTGTATCAGAAAGCGTGGGAAAGAAATGAGAACAAGTATGCTAATACCTGGTTTCTTCCTCCATGGGTGAAAGTCTAGAGCAGATTCAAAGCACAGATTCACAAAAAGAAAAACAACCTAGATAAACAATATGCAGATGCATTTAGTAGCTTCCAATAAACGATATGTAGATGCATTCAGAGCCCAAAGCACAGATTGGCAAAATAACCCATATGAAAGAAAAGGGAGGCTGATAGACCAGAGAGTCATTGGATGAGAGGAAGATATCAATTGGGTTGAAAAAACACTAGGCATGTTGGAACGAGGAAGATAATTGCTTACTCTTGATGTTTGAAGAAAGGGATAAAAATTGAGAGATGGGGGAGCAGGAGTAGGAAAGAAAAGAAAAGATAATTAAAGGAAGGAGGAAGAAACAGCATCACTACAGCCAAGGTATTACCACACTTGTTCTCATTTATTTCCCGCACTTTCTGATACGGCTTCTGAGGTTAAAGAAGCAATGCACATATGCTGCGTTTTGAGGCTGAAGTCTATGGGTTGTAGGAATTAGATCTCTGGAGTCAAAAAGGGTGAAGTGCTTCTGAAGTTACCAAATCTAACGGCCCAGGATTTGCCACATAGAGGCATAGATGCAGGATTGAATTTCAATCGATATGCTGGGTTTGGAGTTGAAAATGGAGACATGGCTGCATTATTGCCGTTGATGGCAACAACGATTGAGATGGAAGCTAAAGATTGAATGAAACACTGCGTTCCGAAAAGGCAATTCTAACGCCACAGAGGCTTCAAACTTTGCTTTGTCTTCAACTCTGTTTTCAGTGCATTTCTCTGTTTTCATATTTCTTCTCGATAACATCTCTAATTTTGGATCTTAAAGTGCATCACAAACAAAATGAATATATTCAATTCTTATCAATGTTGCAGCTATGATTAAAAAAAAAGGAGTCCAATATACAACAGCTAATGATTACAAAGTACTAGATTCAAAGCAACTCAACAAGAAGGTGATGAAAAATAAAGCATTAGAGTATTAGGTTCAAAGCAAAGGTCATTGAGGAAAAATGAGAGGATCAAAGTTTTCATGAAAGATATATATCCACAGAAATAGAGGAATCTTGAAGCAAATATGAATTTAAAGGTCAAAATCAAAACTCAAGTAGATTGATGTGATTGCATTTTTTTTTTTGTTGAACTTCTTTATATAATATATTAAATAATATTTTGATATGTGATTATAATAATGCTATTCAAG
Source organism: Erythrophleum ivorense (assembly GCA_026724425.1). Lineage (NCBI taxonomy): Eukaryota > Viridiplantae > Streptophyta > Magnoliopsida > Fabales > Fabaceae > Erythrophleum > Erythrophleum ivorense. The sequence continues at coordinate 60,382 of JAIUCV010001174.1, forward strand.
TTTATTCAAATTTTAACCTTGCTAGGAAATCGAAGAAGTATATGGCGAAGAGTCAAGTGCTCAAATGTCAAGAATAATAACTCCATGCAAGTGAGAGAAAGGATCACAGATTCACAATCATGTACCAGAGACCATATCAGTAGAGTCAGACTCACAAGAAAGCTTTCTCTTACCAATCCTGCAAAAAATTGTTATTATCAAAATATATATAATATTGTAAAAAAGTACTATGAATGTTGAGGATGCATTTTAAGATTCAAACTTGACTGAGTTTGGTAAAAAGGAAGTTAAGTATAGAAATAAAGATTGAAAAAAAATTTATAAATAAGAAATATTTATATTTATATTTTTTAATAATTAAATAATTATTGTTAAAAATTATTAAACAATAATTAAGTAATAATTATAAAATTAAAATTTTACCAAACTTTTTTTTCCTCCTCTCTCCTCGTAAACCGAACGGGCTTAGAGATGTAGCAAAGAAGAAGTGTGCTGAAAACAAACCTAAAGATGAAGCAAAGTTGGAAGCCTCTTCACATTAGAATTCCCTTTTCAGAGCGCAGCATTTTCTTCAATCTTCAACTTCCATCTCAACCATTGCAACCATCAACGCCAGCAATGCAGCCATGTCTCCATTTCCACCTCCAAACACACTGTATAAATTGAAATCCAAACCTACATCAGTGCTTCCACGTGGCCATTCATGGGCCGTCGGATCTGGTAACTTCAGAGGCACTTCATTATTTTTAACTTCAGATGATCCAATTCCATGGTTGCATGAGATAAAAACAGTGTGTTTTGGGGCTTAATATGGAATGCTCAGATCACACAGAAGGAATGGCGAAGATTTGCTAATGGTTGGCAGGAAACGACACTAAAAGCAGCGTTTCAATTTTGCCGTGTCGTGTACGAAGCCGTAGATTAGGTGAATGACTACAATTAAATAAGGTAACAAAACGACGTCATTTCAACGCTTCGCACGGCATGCGCATCCCTTCACTGCGTAAAGGATCCAAACACGTCAAAACATACGCTGAACTGGTTTTCCAAATTTGAAATGAATTTAAATTATAAAATAAAAATAAAAATAAAAATTTGAGAATATTAATAATTTAGATAAAATAAAATAGCACGCATTTTATATTGATTTAAATAAATGATACAATAAATTTGCATTCAGATTTTTATAGAAAAAGAAAAAAGAATTCGAATTTAAAAAAAAACCTGATATAATTTTAAAATTTTCAATTTTAAGATATCATTTTTTAGGGCATTAATGGTTTTTTATTATATAATTATTCTATTTATAATATTATTTTTTATTTCTGTAAAAACTATTTTATTATATTTTATTTAATTCATTATAATTTATTTTGTTATTAAATAATTTAAAATTTTTATTAAATTTAAACAATAGTATTATTTATTTAATAATATCATTTACTATTAAATCTAAAAGTTAAATTTAAGAATTCAACATTCAAAATTTAATATTTTTATTTTTATTATTTATGTGATATATCGTATGATAATTTATTTTATTATTATTTATTATATTATTATTTAATTATTATTATATATTTTGTATTTATAGATACAATATTTATATATTTTTTAGTAATATTTATATAACTCATAAAATTGAATAAAAACTAAATAACAAGAAACTATTGATAATTAATATATAAATCAAAAAATTAAAAAATAAATATATTCATTGAGATCATTTAAATTAAATTAATAATAATTTTTATGAGTTAATTACTAAAATTTTAATAAATATTGTACATGCTATTTCATAAATGTATAATTATTTTTTTAATTAAAAATTAAATAATTATAATAGAACTATTTATTTTGTTTATTTTTAATTTTAATTAATGATTAGATAACTCATAAAACTAGATAAAAAATAAATAGATAGAAACTATCAATAATTAATATAAAAATAAATATATTTTAACTGATAAACATATTCCTTGAGGGTATTTAAATTAAATTTATATTATTTTTATGCGATAATTATTAAAATTTGTAAGAAAAATAGAAAAAATTTATTTCATAATTTTGTAATCATATCTTTATAAAAGAAATTAAATGATTATAATACAATTACCTATTCGGTTTCTTTTTTATTTTTAATAAATGATTAAATAATTCATAAAATTGGATAAAAGATAAATAAAAAATATCAATAATTGATATATAAGTAAAAAAATAGTTTATGTGATAAATATATTCTTTTAGATTATTTAATTAACTTAATATTAATTTTTTTGAGATAGTTATTAGACTTTTAAATAAATATTGTACAACTTTATGAAATAAATTTGTAATTATCTTTTTAATTAGAAATTAAATAATTAGAATATAATTATTTATTTGGTTATTTTTATTTTTGATTAATGATTAGATAACTAAAACTAGATAAACAATCATTCAATTTTTTTATTTTTTATTAATAATAGAATAATTATTTTTATTTTTATTATTTACTTCATGAAAAATTAAACTCTAATGGCAACTTTTGTTGTGTTACCAATAAGAGTTTTGGCAAAATAAGAAATACTATTTTAGCGATGAGCTTTTAGGGCAACTATAAAAAATCACAACTAAAAGTATATTTTTAATAATAACTTTTTTTAAAGTCACTACAAAAATTTATTACTAAAAACATTTTTTTTTGGTAATGAGCCTACTCTTCTTGGGCTATAGCTTGCTATAAGAACCCATTGGGAAATGCTGGCATTGTAAGAATACCATCACTTAATCTCCCTTAAAGATCTACATCCTACAATTCCAATCTACAAATCTACAGCTTTTGTGTACCTTGCTTTGGCTTGCTCAAACATCTACTTCACCTCTGCCTAAATATCTTGCCACTGAGTTGCCAAAATTTTTGTTGTTGCTCTAACTCCAATTGTCTCAAGTAGTTTGATTAAATCTAGACCAACATTAAGAAGTAAATCAATGTGATGTTGGATGTCTTTCATGGGAGGCAAACCATCTAAGAATTCATCCAATTAAATTTCTCTAATAGTGATTTAACCACATGTGGATATTCAACTATTACATGCTCACTTTCAACTATCAATACTTGCTTCATCACCAAGGTGTGCATCTCCCTCAACTTCCTAAATGTGGCTTCCATTTCTTGTTTTGACAATGTTAGTGTAAGGAAAGTTTGTCCCTTCACTTTAGAATCTTTGGTTATAAAGCTTCCTTTTAATGGTTGCAAAGTATACCTTTTGCCATCCTTTTTTAGCTTGTAAGTGTTCTCCTTTGTAACAACCCTAACTTCTAATCATCATAATTAAGGTTAAATATGTGATTAATAATCATATATCAAGGTTTGAAGTCATTAAGATTAATTACATCAAGAAAAAGTGAGGAAATTTGAAACCTTAATATTGTTAAGGTCATTAGCTAAACAATCACAATTATTTGAATGCGTAAGTGAATTTAATTATTAATGAGGAGCCTTTGATTCTCCCATCCATCAATTCCAACTTATAAAATCCTCCTACAAGTGTTTCTAGATCATTCCTTAACATTACCTTAAGAGAAACTAAGGTTTCTAGGTGAATATGAGAAATAGAGCACTTTCGCCGTAGCTAAATTCCCTTGCACCGCGGTCAATTACTCTCGGTTCAACTCTTTTTGCCTTTACCAATTTCTCACATTTTGCCGCGGCCAAATACCTTCTGGAACACCTCCAAATCTGACTCTCAGACTTAGCCACAGCTAATGTCACTATTTGTCACAGCTAATTGCTCTTTGTTTTCTTCCCTGGCAGGTTCACCACATTTGGCCGAGGCCAATTAAATGTTGGCCGTGGCCAATTCTCCTCTGTTACCATTTGGCCGCGGCCAATTCCTTCTGATCCTACAACTCCAAAAATCTTGTTTCATACTCTCCACTCTTTTTTTAGGGACACTCTAAGACCACTCTTCCTCCATTTGTGAATCTTTAATGGTATTTATCTACTTGATTTACCTAGTTAATCTATCCTTATCCATCTCAAGATTAAAGTATTGGTTTCTACTTACCAAGCTACGACACATCAACAAAACCATAATTTAATGACAGTAAATGTATTCTGGTCACAAGGTGCATGGGGCCCATGCTTAATGTTCATATAAGATCAAGTCACTTATCCATTGTTAGCCAATTACAACCAAAATGTTCAATCCCATGATAATTAAATTACATATACAGTCCCTATACTTGGCAATTCATGATACAATGCAGCAATAATGCAAAACTAGCTATCTAGTTATAATACAATTCGACAAGACCTCCAAACTTATGTGCTACCGAACCATTTAATGTGCTTCCATTAATTTTCTCCTTGCCACTAAGAGGTCCGATCCCTGAAAATGTTAGCCCAGAACGGGGTGAGATATATAATCTCAGTAACAAAAGGCAATTCCCATATATATGTACAAGTTAATTAATCTAATGCAATTTCATATCATCAATACCAGAATCATCAATTTAATTCGCAAATAAACTAGTTGAACTACCAATAACTACTGTCCCATACTAGCAGTCATACACAACATATTAATGGCCAATAACACCGGGAGAAGTCTGTCCATGGCACTTACTCCATAATGAGCACAACCAGGGCTCAGTGCATTTGGGGTCTGATCACAACCCGGTGCTCGATCGAAGCACATACACAGGTGGCAGCTGCACCACAGCTCTACCATGGACTCACAAGGTCCAATCACAATAACAATTCAAGTAGTCAACTAATCATTTAGCATTTCAAAATTATATATGTGCAAACAATATCAGATTAACATGAACATATACATGAAATTAGAAAATTAACCACAGTTACCTCAATGAAACCAATTACTCATCCTCTAGCTACCATCATGATTCAAAGCACATAAGGTCTAACATAAGCATAATCATCATTATTTAACTATCATTAATTAGAAATTTTTCTATCCACAGATTAATCTTAACAAGAGTTCATTGAGAGCTTCTTACCCAAACTTCCTAATGATCTATTACACTAATTTAGGGTCCATACATCAAAGCTCATCATGATTTGCTCCCCATAATTCCATTTTTGCACATACACAAACCATGCACCAAAAGTCAATCCAAATGATGGGAATTTAGTACATGCATCTCATAAAAGGAGAGAAATCACTTACCTATACATCTAAGAATTTAATAGATTGAGTTGAACCTCAACTACTAAGAACACATCATGGGACATTCCCAAATTCGGATTTCAGTCATCAAGCCCAAAATTTTCATTGTTTCACCTTCATCTCCTTGTAATTTCGCACAATAACAGAACCCATCATGAAAATCAATCATTGAGGACATTTTCTAGCAAAATAATACACAAATTGAGAGGAAAATACTTACCCAATCACCTCTTTAGTTTCTACTTCGAAAATCTTCCAAGGGAACACTAAAACACCAAGGTTCATATTTGGAAAGAAGATGAAAATGCTCAAGACCAGAAACTAATCGGACTAAAATGAAGAGGAGAATGCGAGGGACATGTTTTATATAGATTACCTTGGCCAAATCTTCCTTTAGAAGTGAGAAATGGTAGAGGAATACAGAAAAACCCTAGCCCCTCTTCTCAAGTGCGAAAATAGCTTTTCCCTTCTGCAGAACCAAGTGTTTTGCTCTTCCAAATAGGTGTGGCTGTTGGACTTTTAGGGTTTTTAATGAGAAATGGGTTGACCCATCAGCCGAAGGTCCAATTGGACTCATTTCTAGTGGTTGGGCTATGATTCAATGAATGGGCTGCAGAAAATTTAGAGCTAGAAGTGGGATATGCTGACCCAATGGCCCAATTTCTTGTGGGTTTAGGTTTTTATGCTTGTTGGGCCTTATTTCATAAATTGGGCTGCAGCCATTTGATAGGGTTAGGCTAAGAGTCAATCTAATTTGGGTCTACATAATGTGCGTTAGGCTAACTCATATAAATTAGGTCTTAGGCTCCTATTTTACTAAATCAGATTGAGCCATTGTTAGGTAATCTCTCTTGGCCCAAGTCTCATGATAAGGAGTTGGGCTTGCACCCAAAATCATTGGGCCTCCATAAATCCTTATCCATAACTTACTAAAATTAATTTTGGGCCCAAATTAAGCTTTAACCCAATTAAAATCTTAAACCTACATTAATAACTTATTTCTCTATAAATTTCTATTCATATAGCTTACTTAATTATTCTATAATAATTATTCTTAATTAGTCTAAGTACGTTATTAACATCTTAATTAATTTTGAAGTGTTACATCCTTCCCATCATACTATGGTACAACATCATATTGCCAAGGCTTACCAAATAATAGAAGATAGGTGCCATGTCTGCAATGTCAAAGTACACCTCATCTCTATACCTCCTGATGGAAAAGGGCACTCTGCATCTCTTTGTCACTAAAACATTTTTTTTTGCCGCATGAATCCAACTAATCATGTAAGGATTTAGAAGTTTTTTTCCAATTTCAACCCTAGCTTCTCTATAATCTCTCTACCAATAATGTTTTGACAAATACCATTATTGATAATAACATTGAATAACTTATCAGTAACAGTGCATCTAGTCTAGAATAGTTGATGCCACTGAGTATTATCTTTTTGTTTTGATGACAACATCATCCTTCTCACTATATAACTCAAATGACTATCATTCTCATCATGCTCATAATCTTCTTCCTCCTCCTTTGAATCCTTCACATAGTTAGGTTGTCTGCATTTGTTTGTCAAAATGACTCTATCAAATGGCTGACCACAAGTGGTATCTTCTCTGATATGTCCCCCCTCATAGTCCCATTCCTATTGGCGCTTATTGTTACAACTTACTATACTTAAAATAATCAATACCATTTAATGCCAAATAGACCTCTGATGGCTTAAAAGTGGTATTAATTCCCATTATAATTTATATCTCATCTATAGAAATGTGGTCTCATCACATTGACCATATATAAGGAGCATATCTCACTATTTGACCAAAAGTACATATTTCAGCCTAAATTTCAAAAGTTCATAATTTAAGCCACATAACTCCTATTGACGCAAATTAGGTGTCCATGGGAAGCTTATGATTTGAACTTTCTAATGTAAAAATTTTTAGTTAAAATGAATCCATTTGGCCCCTCAAAGAACACAGAATCTTGGACTATACTAGTATGAACAGTAATTGCACTATGACAACTTTTTAGTGCCAATTTTGAAAATTCACCGAATATTCTATAAAGCTCAAAAAAATAGAAACCTTATCTCTATAGGAAGCTCTATATGTCCTTTAATTTCTCACCAAATTTTAGCCCCAAACTAAATTATTTAGGTTTCAAGGATAAGGTTGAATTTTATAACTTATTTAGACCAAAATTTAGTTCCATGGTCTGATTGGGCTCTAATATATAATCTCCTACCATGAGCAACTTTCAATCCATAAATATATCATCTCTAAATGGATGAACATAGCAAGGTTTCTTAGCATCTAAAAATCACTATCCCACTTGTGATCATGCATATAGAATCACGAACATAACACATGCTAAAACATGTACTAATTATATATATGTACATCAAGTTGGCATACATTCATAGTCTCATGTTGTACATGAAATTCTATTACATTTCATCACAAAATATGTCATGGATTGCTACCATTCTTCATCATCGTATACATTAGAATAATATGTATACATCAAAATAATATGTATATCATAAGCATTCTAACTACACTTTCTCAAGCTCTTAATGCTTCTCTTTCTCTTACTCCTTGTTAGTTTTGCCCGACATGGTTAATGGGAGACAAAAAAGGTGATATTCTGAGGAGAATTTTAGTAGTCACACTCAATCCAATCCAATGCATACAATAGAGAATCCAAGAATGAAATGCAACATGGAACTAGTATAAAACTTTTGTACTCATCTAGCCATGCCATGAAAACATACTAGCTAAACCCATATCTAGGTTAGGAAAGAACTATTATACTCAATTCCCTATCATTCTAGCTATGAGCCAAAATCATAACTCATATACATAAAATTCATGTTAAAAGCCAATTCCAACATAAACTTAAACAATCATAAAACAACTGATACACACAATGCGTCTCAACTCAAATGCATCCAAATACATGCAAGGAAGGAAGAGTAAGCTACCTTTGGAAGTTAGGAATCTTGACTTCTCTCTTTCTCACTTGTTCTTTCTCCTCTTACTGTGGTCTCCTTGGCCCCACACACAAGGGTGTGGTCACTCCAACCTGGCCTAAACACATCATTTTAAATACAAAGTAACCTATTATGACTTAATTTAACTCATTCTACTACTATATATATTCATTAGAACTTAATGTATACTTAGGTCACTTTGAATGCTTTAAGGAGTAACTCTTAAAATTCAACCTCTATACCTCAAAATCTCACCATGTGTGAGTTATATGACTCCGATGGAACTCACTGGGTGTAATATCCGATTACTTAAAAAAGTCTGAAACTAATCAATTATAAAAGGATGTCCCCTAAATGGAAAGGATTGAGGCCAAACAAAATTAGAGTAATGATCTAGACATCAAAAAATAAGAATACAAGACCAAAGATACCTGAAAATTAGAGTCAGAATAGCTAAATAAAATTTGGCAAAAAAGTCGTGGCATTTTCATAAATTTGGGTAGCTTTTAGAAAACTTAATTGAGGGATCTTTAAATAAAAAAATTAAATTTTCTAGGGTTCTCAGAAGCTCTAAAAACGATAAGAACCCCTAAAATGGTTTAAACCCCTCTAGTATGCAATTTAGAATATTAGTTGACGAAAACTTTAACTGATTCATTCGGGAAGGTTTCAAATCCAATTTAAGTGAAACTAAAGACATTTTATGAATTAGAGGACCTAAATTTCATAATGAAAGAGACGGTTCTCAAAAAAGGAATTAAAATGTGCCCAAATAAAAAGAAGTAAAAAGAAGGACTAAATTATAATTTTGACAAGTCACATAAATGAACTTTTGAGCTTCTTAAAACACGTCCCTCTCTCATCCATTCTTCCAATCGACTTTCATTTAGTCTCAAACAAAACCCAAGCCAGTTTGGAGAGGCGCATAAGAAGAAGGAGTTAAAGGAAGGAGAAACCAAGTGAAAAGGCAAAAGGAAAGAAGAATTTGAAGGAGAGGCTAGAAGCTTTAGAAAGCTTCTTGGAAAAAGCATTAAAACAAAGTAAATCTTCATGGTTTTCTTACTTCTTCTTGGTTGCCTCTCCCATGTGTAGTTTCGGCTAGACCTAGGCCTATTTAGGAGAGTAGGAATTCAAGCTAAAACAAGGTAGAGACAAGGGTTATCAAATTTGAGGAATAAGAATATACAATTAGATTTAAAAGAAAAGCATTAGAAATCAAGTTATATGACTTAGGGTTTTTAGTACACCTAACCATTTTTAAAGCTTTTTAAGGATAATTTAACTTATGTAAGAATATGTAAGAGATTATAAGATATCTAGAAAGCTTTACAAATGCTAATTTCCTAAGAAAAATTAAACAAATTCCATGGGTGCTCACTTTAAAGGTATGTCTCGGCCAAAACTCGAAAGAGCGCCTAAGGAAATTTATCTTTGATTCCAAGGATAGAAATGGTCTAAATATGATTAATAAATACTAAATGAACCATTGGTTTAAATCTAGAAGCCATGGCTTATAATATGGAAGTTTAGGTTCCTTTTTAAGACATAAAGAAGCAACTTAAGTTAAGCTTCTTGAATTGAATTGGTGATAACTCTAATGAGTTCTAATATAGTCACATGACTTAAATTGAATGAGAAATTGGAGCCAAGATCATGAATTTTAGATGTTGCTTCATTATGTCTTTGTATGGAACCATATTCATGTCATAAGACAAAGTAAGCTTATATATAGTCTATACAAAGCTAGGATTGGTTCAAATGATTGAATTGTGTCTTATTTAATATGTCTAGGAAAAGTAAATCAAGATCCCCTTAGGTGTAGGTGTAAAGCTGAGAAGGGGAAGAAATAACCAAGGAAGAAAAGGTATGTTCTTGTCACAAGGTAACTCTTTAACCTTTCTTGCATGCATTTCTTAGATATTTGATTATCATTGGATGCTTGTATATATGTATGAACCATGAGATATGTTTATAACCATTGATTAAATGCTATGGTACCATTATGCTTCTTGAAATGGATTTTGAATCAAAATTGCTTGAATGAGTATAGTTATGCCAAAAGTCCCTTAACATGGATGAGAAGAAGCCAAAAGTTCCTAAGAATATATGAAACAAAGTTAAAAGTCTCAAGAATAAGTGAGGCTAATCTAAAAGTCTCAAGGAAATTGGATGAGGCTGCACCAAAAGCCTTAGAGCCTATATTTAACTTGAATAAGTTTATGTAACATAAAATTATGTTTATATTGTTGGTGATTGTGCCCTAGGCCAATCATTGTATTGCAAACATTGTACTTTATTAAGAAATAAGAATTTTCTTTTATTATATTATTATATTATTTGCATGTTCTATGTAATAATATCCTTAGATAAATCATATAGATTATCCTAAATATCCCTAGTTGATCATCATTATGGAAACAATGATGAACTAAGACTAGTATGATTTTGATTGATGATTATGTGTTAATCATATATATAAATACAATCAAAATCATAGGCATTTATTAGAGAACAAAATGCTGGATCGACCCGCCATAAGATAGCTACATAGATTAAGTTATAAGCGCATTTTATGTATAACCATATCACTGAGCATTTAGATTTGAGATCACCATAGTTTCCAACATGAGGAACATTATTTTTGGCATAGTCAAAAGTCATCTTTAATCGAGTGATTAGAAAAGCTATGATCGGGTATAGTAAAATTTATGTAGAAGAAGATGAATGGTCAAGATAGGATTTGTCCCTCTGATTAATAGAGAGATATCTCTAGGCCCCTCGATAAGTGAGATTGAGAAATGTATAGCCGTACTTGAATAGAAGGGTTTCTATTTGTACTGTCAGTTTGTACGTAAATTGAGAAAGTGACGATTAAGTAAGATGAGGATGGCATTTCCATACCTCATACTTAATCTAGATATCATGTAATAAAAGGGATGTGATAAGATTATATAATAGGTTGTACCGAATCACCGATCCCTATATCATTTGGATAGTCACAATGTCTTACTAGAGGGCGGTTATGACTTGTGGGTCAAATAGTGTTATTAACCTACTACCAACATCATATGGGCCTACAAGGTCGCACACAAGAACGAGTCAACTCGAGTTAAAATGTCCAAATTCATTGAATATGAAATTGTGTCTAAATTTAATGAATGTCACGTTCAATCTAGAGTGAAAGAATTTTATAAATAAATATATATATTTGATATATATATAATTTATAAAATTTTAAATATATATATATATATTTCTATATTCAAAATATATATATCCTTCAATTAATTTAAATCAATTAGTTTTAAATTCAAAATCTATATGATAGATTTAAATTTAAACATATATGATAATTCAAATTTAATTTATGACATAAATTAAATTTGAATTAAGTTCTAGATTTATATTAAATAATTAGTTAAAATTTAAATCTATTAGATAGACTTAAATTTAAACTAATTTATTTAATTCAAATTTGATTTGATTTAAAATAATATATTTTAAATTAATCAAATATATCTGATGTAACATCATCATTTCTAACTCATACCCATCATACCTTATATGCTCATATGGGATATGGGAAGAATAAAGTGGGATTTTCCTCATTGGATTCTTATACTTTCTTAACATTTCAGCATGGTTGAAAATGCATTTCAGTGTCACATGGACTGAGTGAGCTCATTCTATGCATCCTCATATTTAATTACACCGTTACAACTCATTTCAATCCCAAAAACATGCTTTTAGCCCATGGAAACCAAAAAGGGATATGAAACATGCATGTTCATTTTGGCCAGACTTGGCTTCATTTCTGGGCAAAGTTTGGAAATTCATAACTAAATCTAGATAAATTGAAAACATGTACTCTTGGTCATTCTAGAAATATTAGGATGTCTACTTCACATAAAAATATGTGGAAGTCTTAAAATCCACACACAAAGCGTTTGACACGCAAAATCATCTGGAGGTCGGAGTGGGTCCTGCTACTATCACAGTTTACTGATATGAACTTCAAAAATGTCTAACTAATTTCACAAAAATCCAATGTATGCAAATGATACCAATATGGAAAGATGTGGATGTTAAATAGAGAGTAAAAATGTCTCCAGATCAGTTCATCAAGCCAAAATCTCAGAAATCGATGGAACAGTACCTCGAGTCAGGCAAGATGACTAATACTGGGCAGAAATTTCGAAAATGCATATCTTCCTCTTTAAACCTCCAAATGACGTGCTTCTATTTACTACAAGTCACTGTGACTGTCTAGTTTCTTCCAATAAAATTTTGTAGCCATTGGACCATGTTTGCCCCTCGGATGACACAATTTCCCAACTGACCAAATGAACAGTGCTTATGAAAATCTAAATTTCTGATACCAACTTTGAAAAATCATAAAAATTTTCACAAACCTCCAAATGACTTGATCTTTAGCTTCCCAAAAATCTCTAGACAATATCTAGTCACATTCCAAATTTCAAGGCAAGGAGAGGTCATGTGATCAGAATTGGACATCATGGGCAAAATGACCAATTCTTTGTGTTAAAAGAGGCTTCAAGGGTTCAAGTTTGCCTCTCCCACCTCTAAGGCTCTTGAGCACATGGGAAAGCATCAATATAGGCTATCAAACATGACTCAAGTTTCTAACAACCCAAATTTGCAAAACTCACTCTCCCACACCATCATTTACACCCATGTGGGCAATACTAAGATCTTGCCATTCATTCCAAAACTTGCTACATCATGCACTATAAGTTCAATTCTCATACATATACATTGAGTATATCTATTCACAAGAATTCATACGTGCTACATCATGTACATCATTAGATTACATCTCTTAACTTAACTACAAAATGGTGACAACATGACTCTTTTACAATTTCTTCACTAAACTCCTTAGCTTCAAGCTTGGTGGCTCCCATCTCTTGTCTCACTTGGTCCACCTAGTATGTTAGGATGGTGGAGAGGAGGAGTGAGATTCAAAGAATCTCAATAGCTCATCTCTCATTCAATCATACATAAAGCATGCAAACAAGTCTTACAAATGTATGCATGGGCATTTTAGCATCTGAAATCATAAGAAAAGTATTTTCAATATTTGAGTAGGCCATACATAACATACAAAAGCTTACTAAGCAAATGGATTAGCCTCACCCTTTCACTTGTGGATTTTGGACTTGCCTCACCCATACTTTAAGAGGTCCTTAGACTCAACCTTACTCTTGGGAGTCAACCTCACTTTTAGGAGACTTTTTACTTTGTCTCAACTTACTTTAGGGTTCTTGGCTCATCCTCACCATGGCTAAGGGTTGTTGGCTTTTCCACACTTAAGCGAAGCAAAGCAATCACATAAAACATCATTAAAATTCATAAGACATCATCATGCTAGCATACTTTTCATGGTGTAAAACATACATACACACATACAAGACAATGTAAGCACACATCTATGTATGAAAGAAGGTGGAAAGAGCTACCTTATTGGCTAATCACAAACTTTTCCTTTCACTTTGTCTCCTCCCTTGTTGATTTCACAACCACCATTAGATGGGAATGCTTCTCTTGAGCCTAGACACACAAGAGCATGGAATTACTCTCTCAACACTTTATTCATAAAGTTAAGGATTTCTTTCTAGCAAACCCTACTAAGCATATAGAGCTAGAGGTTCTTTCTCTCACTAGAAATTCATCAACTATCCTTCCTCTCTCAAGCTCTCAAGAAAGGAAATCAAGGAGGTGAAGCTACATGAATTCTAACCTCCCTCAAGAGTGGTTTTCCACTTTCCCTCTTCTGAACCAAGCTCAAAACTTAACTATTTTAATAATCAAAACCATAGGAAGAGAGGGCAAAGAGAGAATAACAATATTCTAAGAGAAAAGTCATGCAAATCTTACCTTTTTCTTATTCTTCCTTCCTCCTCTAGGTTTTTCTCTCTCTCCTCCGCCCTTTTCTCTGTCTTAGAGGGAGCTTAAGTCGGTTACAAACAGAAAGGAGGAGTTTGGAGGTTTTAAAAAGTCAAATTCTCTTTTTTTACGTTTTTCTAGACTAACCCTCGCTATAGCAAGTCATAACCCTCGCTACGGCGAGCTCGTATCAATCCCAGACCCCTGCCTTCGCTACAGCGTGCGCTACAGCGAGCAACGCCCTGATTTTTGTATGGGGTGCCTGTACTCGCTATAGCTAGAAGCATTTTCACTATAGCTAAAAGGCACTCTCGCTATAGCTAGACTATTTCTCGCTATAGCGAACAGGTACATTCGCTATAGCTATGTTATAGCTAGCAGACTTAGAAAATTTTCAACCCTTCAAAATTTTTTAGCTTTTTTTCTTCTTTTTTTTTTCTTTTCTTTTCTTCTTCTTTCTTTCTTTTTTTCTGGTTGTTACATCTAAAACCCTAATAAGATACCTCTATAAAAGGTAGGAGGCTTGGATTTCCTAGAACCACAGAACAAAAAAAAATCTTTAGAGAGAGAAAGCGTATGGATGGTGTATGAACACTGTACGGATGTCGTACGGCCACTTAGAGAGAGAAAGTGTACAGACTCCTAGAGAGAGAAAGGGAGAGGAGAGCGAATTCTCTACCAAGAATGTGTATGGACATTGGTAAAAGGTGCTAGCACACCGTTTGAGTTGAGCATCCGTTTGTATGGATACCAGTAGAGGGAGCAGATCTGTAGATCAGTTCCTAAAATTTAATAGAAAAGGTAAATATTTCTAGATTTACTCGATTTAAACAACATTGATGGATCCATGGGAAGACATTCAGGATTTTAATTTTTCGCTGCACATCCCGAAAATTCCCAACATATATATGGTTACTAGAAGCTTTTATAGCATGCTTGCATTCTTTGACATAAAAATGCACTATATATGTATATTTGAAAGGGTAAAGAACTATTGAAATTCTTTGAATCTCACTCTTCCCCACATTATGTCTAACTATGTCTAGGTGAGCCAAGTGAAGCAAGAAATGGAGGCCAAGCTTCTTAAAAAATGTGACTTTAACAATAGAATAAGAAATTATATGTATTGATGTCAAATTTTGTATCCATATGATGTATATGAAATGCAAATACTTAAGCATGTATAAAAATATGTACTTATGATGTATGAACCAGAATTGAAGTCAAATGAATGAGTATATGGGGTTTTGACATCCTAGTACCTTGATGTAAGTATGGATAATGATAACTAGGAAGGTGATTTTGAGATGTATGATGTTTTAAACCATTTGAGAAGCTTTTATACGCTACATCTATGCTTTAGGATGTGCTCAAATAGTTATGGAATGGCTAGAAGGTCATTTGATACCATTTGACCCCATTATAGTTGCAAAATTTACTATATTCTTTGCCTAAACCACAAATTGACCAAATGGATGAGTTTCTACACGAAATTTGGCAAGCAAATAGGTCTCATCTAAAGTTTTTCACATAGCTAAAGATCACTATTTTTGGAGCTTTAGAGAATTTATTATAATTTTTCAAAATTGGCCAAATTATGCAAAAACTGTCACTATTACTGTTCATGTAGTTAGTTTGCATTTCTATGTCGTTTAGGGGTCAAATGAATTCTAATACTCATAAAATTTTACAAACATATAGTAGACATCATAAGCTTTCCATATCCACTAAGAATACCTCATTTGAGGATTTGTAGAGGGAGATATAAATTTTTAAAGTTTAGTTTCAGTTACATGACACATTAATGACCAGTGCTATTGTTTCAATGAATTTCATAGGACAAACTTGGTTGTTTTGATCTAAAATTTTTATGACAACTAGATGACATCCTGAACTTTCCAAAAAGCTATAGTTTGCATAATTTATATTTTTTTTGAAATTAGTTATGACTTTTCAAAATTCATATCAGAATATGAAGTTTCATGGAAATTGCAAGTTTCTAGTGCATTTCGTGTTCTATGGCTTGGACCCGAATTTTGAGCTCCCAATTATGATAATTCTAGTTGAACAAATGTGTTATGAATAAAAAATAAATTTGATAAACTCACATGGTCCATTAAACTAAGACTGAATTAATTGAACTTTTAATGACACAAATTTTTGCTTCTAAAAATGTTATTTTTGTGAAAATAAACGTTATGAGTCAATTGTGCCATGAATTGAGTCCTATATAGATATGGTGTGACATTGGGGCTCTCACAACCATGCTTAACATGCACAGCATCATATTGCCCATTTAGGCATCTTTGAACTTCAACTTTTCATTTTTAAAAATAAAGCTCCTAAATTCATTCTAATAGTTCCATTAATATTCATATTTCATATCTAAGCTATTTAGAACCTTAGAATCAATGAAACAACTCCTTAGATATCTCAACTCTCCCTTGGCTGAGACATACACTTTCTTGCCTTGCCATGGAGTTTTGTTAATCTCATAGGAAATTTGAAGGATTTAGGATGTCAATGACCCATTGCTATTTCAATTATGGCATTAAAAAGTTCAAATCATCTTCTTAGGGTTTTGAAAATTCCATAGGTCATCTAAAACCCTAGGTGACTCCATCTTACTTTATATGGCTTTCTGTAAAACTTTCTTTGCATATTCTTGCTTCTCATCCTTTTAAACTCTTGTTTTCATGAAGTTTCCGTTAAGTTCATGCCTCCTTCTCCCTCTCTTTCTCTAAGTCGAACCACCATGCTCTTAGGGTTCTAAGAAAAACAAATTTCCACTAACTAATACATACCTTGTTTGAAAGCCCTTTGAATGGTGATTCTTATGGCATACTTAGTTTTTTCAAATCTCCTTTTTTCGCTCAAGAGGTCAGCCACCACTTTTACCTTTTCAAGAAACTAAAACTATCATTAGAAAGAGTATGAACAAAAGAAGAGATTTCCTAACTACCATATGATGAAATTTTGCATATTTTTTTACCTTATTTGCCTTCCTTCTCCTTCTCTCTCTTCCTCCTTCTTACACCTCCATGGTTCTGATTTGGAGCTAAAATAAGTTAATTACATGGAAGAGAGGAAGTGGCATGGCTATAATGAAGGAAAAGTAATATATTTTAACAATTTCAAAAATACTGATTATGTCCCTTCACTTTAATTCATTTGTTTGAGCTCATTTTTTTTTTTTTTGAAAACTGACAGCTTCATACTAAATTTTAGACTTTGCTCTTTATTAAAAATATATGCTTAGAGGTTTCAAGGATTTAAAATAGTTTGAAAAAGTTCAATATAAAATATTGCTACCAGGAACCCTAATTTATATCCCATTAGGGATTTAACTAATTTGACATTATCTTATCATATTATGATGAGATATGTGTTTCTCATATTAAATTTTATGATACTTAATTCCTTAATTTTTTTCATACTTTAGTTAGACTAGCCCCTTTTCTTCCTATTTTATGTTTTTTGCTCTTTTAGTCCTTTCCTTTCTTTTTAATTATGCCTTTAGTCTCTCATTATCATCTCTTTTATCGTCTCTTTTAATGTTTAGAACTTTCAGAAAATATTGGATATGATATTTTACTCTTTCTAAATAAAAAGTTCATCCTCAAAATTTTGAAACATACTTCATTGAAATAGCTATGGATACTTTTTCTGTGTATCTTCCTCCCAGGTGGCCTTCTTAAGAGATAGCCATTTCCAAACCACTTTCACCAGTGGTATATTTTTACTCCTCAACTACTTGAGTTTCGAGTCGATGATCTATTCTAAAGCCACTATTTAAGATAGATTATCCTGCAAATGAATGTTCTTATATTTTAGGAAAAATTACAAACAAGGACCTATATGTTATAAAATTTATAATGAAAAACCTTAAAAATTAAAATTATCGTTAATGACCATTATTTTCATCTGGTTTTAGAAAAATTTACTACCAGTTTTAAGAGATTTACCACTGGATATAAAAAAGTTTAGCACTTTCCCTATACTTGGTAGTAAATCCTTTAAAACTAGTAATAAAATCCCCTAAAATCTTATGGTAATGATAGTCCTTAAAAATAATTTTGATTTTTAATGTTCTTTATTGTAAATTTTATAGCATTTAGGTCCTTCATTGTAATTTTTCTTATATTTTATGACATGTAAAGGGTTTGTCTAGTACTTTGCAAGTTAAAATATGTGAAAAATATTATGAATCTAGGCTAGGTTGGGAGAAAGGGCTATTCTATAGGCAACTAGTCTAATTCGATCAAGAATTTGAAAAGAACCCAGATACTTCAGACTAAACTTCTCAAACTTTATGGACCCACCTATCTTATGACTGAAGATACTCTAATAAACAGATAGTCTCCAATCTCAAATTCTAATTGCCTTCTCCTTTTATCTGCATAGCTCTTTTGTCTGCTCTATATTGTTAGGAGTTTCTTTCTATTCAATCCTATCTGTATAAAGTTTTGGTCTACTATGTTTAGGTCTATAAGGCTTTTTTCTCCAAGCTCAACCCAACACACGAGTGATCTACATTTTCTCCCATATAAAGCCTCATATAGTGTCATATGAAAGTTGGAGTGATTGCTATTATTATAAGCAAATTTTGCTATGGGCAAGTAAGTATCCTAATTCCCTTTCATCTCGAGCACACAAGCTCTCAACATGTGTTCTAGGGTTTGGATAGTTCTCTCTGTATGACCATCTATTTAGGCATGATAAGCTGTGCTAAATCTCAACTTAGTTATTAGGGCATCCTGTAATAATTTCTAAAAGTTGAAGGTAAATCTAGGATCCCTATTTGAAACTATGCTCTTTAGTACACTGTGAAATCTCATAATTTCCTTTATGTATAGTTGGGTTAGGATATCTAGAGTATATGTGTAACACCTTCATTTCTAGCTCTCTTGCATCATGCCTTACATGCTCATATACATCTAGGAAGACTAAAGTGAGGTCTCCCTTATTAGATTTCATGCATTTACTTAAGGATGTGGCATGGTCAAGATTCACTTTAGTGTCACGTGGACCGGGTGAGCTCTTTCTATGCATCCTCATGTTTATTTACACCATTACAACTTATTTCAATCCCTAAAACATGCTTGAGACTTATGGAAAACAAAAAGGGATGTGAGACATGCAAATTCGTGTTTGGCAGATTTGGCTTCATTTATGGGCTGAGTTTGAAAATTCTGAACTAAATACAGAAAAATCGAAAGCCCATGATCTCAGTCATTATAGAAAGATTAAGATGTCTACTTCATGCTAAAAATATGTAGAAGTCTTAAAATCTCGTGTACAAAGCGTTTGACATCCGCAATCATCCACTGGTCAGAGGGGTTCTGTTACTGTCACAGTTTACTGATATGGACTTTAAAAATGTCTAACTAATTCCACAAAAATCCAATGCATGCAAACAATATCACTATGGAAAGATGTGGATGTTAGCTAGAGAGGAAAAAAATTTCCAGATCAGTTCATCAAGCCAAACTCCCGGAAACTGATGAAACAGTACCTCGGGTCTGGTAGGATGACTTATTCTAGGCTGGAACTTCGAAATTACATATCTTCCTCTCTAGACCTCTAAATGAGGTGCTTCCAGTTCCTAAAAGTCACTGTGACCATCTAGGTTCTGCCTGTAAAATTTCGTAGCCATTGGACTACGTTTGCCCCTCGGATGACACAAATTCCAAACTGACCAAATGAACAGTGTTTCTGGAAATCCGAATTTCTGATACCTACTTTGAAAAATCCTAGAAAACTCTATAGATCTATAAATGACTTGATCTTTAGCTTCTCAAAAAGCTCTAAACAAGATCTAGCCCCGTGTCAATTTTCAAAGCAAGAGGAGATCATTTGGTCAGACTTGGATATCATGTGCAAAAGGGCCACTTTCTTGTTTTAAATGAGGCTTCAAGGATTCAAACTTGCCTCTTCTACCTCTAAAGCTCTATGAGCACGTGGGAATGCATCCACATAGGCTATTAAACATGACTTAAGTGTCTAACAACCCAGATTGGAGAAACTCACTATCCCACACCCACTTATACACTTATGTGGCCTATACTAACATTATGCTTTTCATAATCAAACGTGCTTCTTCATTCAAAATTGTTTCATTCTCATATATACATGATAAATACATTGGTTTACAAACATTCATAGGTACTACATCATATACATCATAATTTACATTCCTTGACTTAACTACAAGATAGTAACAAAAAGACTCTTTACACTTTCTTCACCAATCTCCCTATCTTCAAGCTTGGTGGCTCCCATCTCTTACCTCACTTAGTCCACCTAGCATGTTTAGATGGTGGAGAGGGGGAGTGAGATTTAAAGAATCTCAATAGCTCATCTCTCATTCAATCATACACACAAAGCATGCAAACAAGTCTCACAATGTATGCATGGCATGTTAGCATATAAAATCATATGAAAATCATTTGCAACATTTGAATTAGCCATGCATAAAAGAAAAAGCATTCTCAACATGTGAGTAGGCCATACATAATATATAAAGCTTGCCAAGTAAATGGATTAGCCTCACCCACTCACTTGTGGATTTTGGACTTGCCTCACCCATTCTCTAAGAGGTTCTTAGACTCAACCCTTGCTCTTTGGGAGTCAACCTCACTTTTGGGAAACTCTTTGCTTTGTTTCAACCAACTTGAGGGGTTTTGGCTCATCCTCACCATGGCTAGAGGGTTATTGACTTTTCCATACTCAAGCAAACCAAACAATTACATAAAACATCATTTAACTTCATAAGGTATCATCATGCTAACATACTTCTCATGGCTCAAAACATACACACACACAAGTAAGACAATGTAAGCACACAAATATGCATAAGAGAAGGTGGAGAGAGCTACCTTTTTAGCTAATCATAACTTTTCCTTTCAACTTGTCTCCTCCCTTATGGTTTTCACAATCAACTCTAGATGGGAGTGCTTCTCTTGAGCCTAGCCACACAAGAAGCATAGCATTGTTTTCTGAATACTTATTCATAAGCTAGGGATTTCTTCTAGCAACCCTACTAGGCATATAAAGCTAGGGGTTCTTTCTCTCACTAGAATCCCATTAACTCTCCCTCCTCTTTCAACTCTCAAACTCTTAAGAAGAGAAAATAAGGAAGAGAGGGCTACATGACTTCTAACCTTCCTTAAGAGTGGTTTCCCACTCTCCCTCTTCTGAACCAAGCTCAAAACCTAACTACTTCCATAATCAAAACCATAGGAAGAGTTGGCAAGGAGAGGAGAACAATATTCTAAAGAGAGAAACCATGTAAATCTTACCTTTCTCTTGCTCTTCCTTCCTTCTCTAGGCTTCTCTCTCTCTTCTCTACCCTTTTCTCTCTTTTAGAGTGAGCTTAAGTCAGTTACAGAGTGAAAGAAGGAGTTGGGACGCTTTAAAATGTCAAATTCTCTATTTTCACGCTTTTCCGGACTAACCCTCGCTATAGCGAGCCATAACCCTCGCTACGGCAAGCTCGAATAAGTCCCAGACCTCTGCCTTTGCTATAGCGTTCGCTACGGCGAGTAACTCTCTGATTTTTGTATGGGGTGCCCGAACTCGCTATAGCTAGAAGCATTCTCACTATAGCTAGAAGGTAGTCTCGCTATAACTAGACCATTTCTCGCTATAGCGAACAGGTACATTCGCTATAGCCGGGCTGTAGCTAGCAGATTTAGAAAATTTTCAACTTTCAAAAATTTTCAGCTTTTCTTTTCTTTCCCTTTTCTTTTCTCTTTTCTTTTCTTCTTCTTTCTTTTTCCTGGTTGTTACAATATGTGGTTCTAATAGGTAGAAAGTTGACAGATTTAGTTAATCTATCCACTATCACCTAAATTGCATCATACACCAATGATGTTTTAGGCAAACCTATAATAAAATTCATGGAAATACTATCCCATTTCCATTCAAGGATGTCTAAGGGTTAAAGTAACCTAGTTGGCCTCTGATACTCAATCTTAACTCTCTGATGTACTAAGCACTTTACTATATACTATGCTATGTCAGTTTTCATTCTAGGTTACTAGAACAACTTATTCAAGTCTTCATACATCTTATTGTTGCCTAAATGAATGGTGTACTTACTTTTATGAGTTTCTTCTAATATTCTATCTGTCAACTTTGGCTTCCTAGGTACACATAGCCTTTCTCTGTACCATACTATCCCTTTCTTTGATATGTTAAACTTTAAGGTTATACCTTGGGATATTTGATTTCTAACTTCTTTCAAGTACTAATCTTCTTCCTGGGCTTCTTTTATCTAACTTAATTCATTTTCTATTCAAGTTTTACCCATTGACAACTTACTAGAATACACTTAATGTGAGAGATTTATATCTCTAAAACTCTCAATGAGCTCCTACTTTATCACCATCATTAATCTACATGCATAGACTTTCTATTCAATGCATTTGCACCTACATTAGCCTAACCTAGAAAACATTTAAAGGTATACTTATAATTTTTTAAAAACTCTAACTATCTTTTCTGTCTCATATTTAAATCTTTCTACTTAAAGAGATATTTGAAGCTTTTGTAGTCACTGTATATCTCTATAATTACACCATACAAATAGTGCTTCCATATCTTAAGAGTAAAGACCACTGTTGCCATCTCTAAGTCATGAGTAGGATAATTCTCTTTATGAGATTTCAACTATTTAAAAGTATAGGTTACCTCTCTACCCTACTATATAAATACATATCCTAACCCTTTCTTAGAAATATCACTATAAACTATAAAAGTCTCTTTAGGGTTTAAGATAATCAAAAGCTAGGCTATGGTCAACCTATGCTTCAACTTCTGAAAACTTTGCTCACATTTCTCATCCCACATGAAAGTCTATCTTTTTCTAGTAAACTTGGTCAATGGCATGACTATTTTAGACCAGCCTTGGATAAACCTCTTGTAATAGCCTGTAAACCTAAGAAACTTTTAATCTCTGTAACAGTCCTAGGTCTTTTCCATTAAAGTATTGCTTCTACTTTATGGGGATCTATTGTGACTCCTGCATAGGAAATCACATGGCTTATGGAAAACACCTTACTCTCTTAATAAACAGCTAAATATTTAAACTCTTGCTTTTCCCCTATTGTATGTTGAAACCGTTACTATTGCCTCTGCTAGGTGTACAACTTGACTTTTTAGTCCATTTCTCTTCTTTAATTAGGCTTCTATTCATTTTCCCCATCTAGTCTACTATGATTTGGAGTCTAGCTCAGTATAAAAATATTAACTATTTTATTTAATCTAATGCTCAAATATCGGATATTACATTTTTAGCTTAAGTGAATGAAGAGAAAAATGTTCCTCTCCTTCTCTCTTTTTATTTGAACCAAATATCTCTTAATTTGGTAAATTTTGATGAAATCATAAGTTAGCATATTTGAGGATTTTAGTGTGTTCTTGATGGATTTATGGAAGAAAAGACTTAATTATCTATTGGATAAGTAAACATCCTCTATTTGTGATGTTATTCTACTTCATATTCATCTCCATGGTTGATTTTTCTATGGTGAATTTACATGTGCGAAAACTTAAGAAGTGGTGAACCATTGTGTTAGTTTATACTCTTGCACTTAAATCAATGTTTTTGAACCTTTAAGAACTTAAGTTAGTTGATACTTTATCATTGGAATTTTTTGGTTAATAAGACTATGGGTCCATTTGAATTGATAAGTTATGGTGGTTGTTTATAGTTATTTTAGGCTTGTGCTCTTACTTGGTATCGGAAGTGAAAAATACTATTTGAGGTAATCGGGGTTTAATTCCAGTCATATTTGTCATGGAATCATATTTATAACTTGTATATACTTGTTGATATTTTTTGTACTATCATGTTAAGTTTGACTATTTATGTATAGTTCATTGTGGACCTCGTAATTATGTCCTAATGATTACCATGGACCTTATGAGTGTGTTCAAGTAGAATGTATAGCATGTGGACCTCACAAGTGCATTCTAGCTATTGATGGCAAGTAGTGGACCTCGTGAGTGTGTCTTTCCCACTAAGAGTTATTGCCCAATAACTGTAAGAATTGTTGTTAAACTTACTACTTTTGATTTATTAGATATAACATGATAAATTGATAATTTTACCATGTACAACTCTATACTTGTTTGCTTATATGAATATGAATGGAAGTTATTCTTGGTTTTTTAAATATTATATCTCACCTTGATTGTGAACTAGCATTTTACAAGTGAAGGTTCAAGCTCTGACTCTGGCAAGGACAAGTAGCTGAAGGCCTAATGGGATTAAACTAGGCTAACTTTTTGGATAACCTACATTTTGGTTCATGTATTTGATAACTTGTAACTAACTTATAACTTTCAATATGATATGCCAAGTGTAGGACTAATGTCTTTGATGAATTATACATGTAAGGGTCACAAGTAAGATTTTAGGTAATTTTAAACTTTTGTACAGGGATCTTACATGTAATTATTGCTTACTTTGTACTGACTTATGTTTTATGGTGGATTATATGTATATTTGGCTCTTTAACTTTAATGATATAGTATGGTGTTAATCCTTAGGATTGCCTTAGGTCTGGTCTTGTTAATAATTTTAAAAGTAATGGTATAATAGTTACTAATTGTGAGTTATATAGGTAAGGACATCATATAGTCAAATTGAGTTTGCAAGTATTTTAAGGTTCCAAAGGTTGAAAATACTTTCTTTTAGCAATTGAAAATTTGTGAGGCTTGGTCTAAGGTCAAATAGTTGTGTATTGGAGATTTAGGGTATGTGAGTTGTTAGTCCTAAAATTTGCATTTGTTGGTATGGTTTATCTTATGATCTTCTTTGTAAATCTACTACTTGGAGGAGTGTGTGAGTGTTTGATCACTTATCCCTAAGTTTTCATATCATTATGAGATGTATTTAGAGCCATTAAAAGTGTCTCCTATCTATTTAAATAAATTGGGAACTTGTGGTAGTTGCATATTTATTTTAGCATTCACTTTCGTAGTTCATGGTGCTTACTGCGATTTTTGCTTAGGGAACCCAAGTTCAAGTTGTGATGCCATGACATAATGTCAAGGTGCTATGACACCACTCAAGTAGAGGCAAAGGTGCCATGGCATGGTTGTGAGGCACTATGACAAGGTTTAGGTAGAGATGCACGCATTGTGGTGTGGCCCTCGAGGGCATGGCACCATGTAGAAATTTTGTATTTCGGGTTTTGTAGCAAGGTTGCTGTGATGTGGCCTTCTAAGCCTATAATACTATGTGGAAAGTTTTGTTTTCTAAGATTTTTGAAGGGTTTTTTACAAGGTTTTGATTAGAATCTTAATTTAAGGTCTCAAATGATTGTCTTAAAGACTTAATGTGATGCTTTGGGAGTTAATTCCACCTTTGGAAGTTTAGGTACTCAATCATAATTTCATGAGGGACATTAACTTTAATAATTTGTTACAATAAAAGTTTTAATTGTTTGCATTTTTGGAGTTATTAAGACTATCTCTACATTTAATTAGCTAAATCTTCTTATTTAATTTGTAAGTCAGTGGGATACAATTATGAGAATTAGAGACAAACAAGAGAATGAGATAGGATGAAACTCAGAACATCACAATTTACACTTACATGGATGCTACTTAAGTTGAGGCTCTTGAGCTTCGTTATATTTTAATAAATGAACATCTATTAATAAAATATTTCAAGTAAGAATCAAACTAAAAATTCTTTAGTTGAAACAAAATGGGATATCTGATATTCAATTTTTTTTTAACGTCTCTTTAATATCTTAGGTGCATTTTAATTAATATATCTTTTCAATTTGGTTAAGACTATCGATTTCGAAATTAAAAGATTTATAAAGTTAAAAATTCCTCGTAAGTTATAACCTGATTTCAAAAAATTAACAGAATTTGACTTCAAATTGTAAAATCCAGAAAAAAAAAAACAAAAATCCTCCACTGCTAGGCCAACTTAGGATTGATCCCCAAAAGAAAAAGATCATTGATCAAGGTCTCCAAAGTCAAAAGTCAAAAGACGGTGAGAACGAGAGCGAACATGGGCCTCGCAAATGGAGGAAAAAACTAAAGGGCTGTCTATTAATTAAGCAAATTATCGAAACGCGTAATTAGATGAATAATTTATAAAGAAAATTTATTTTGAAAAAATTGTTCGAATGCTCGATTCCTGCCACACCCACTGCATCCGAACTTCGGAAGCTCTCCGAAGACTCTGCGTTCATATTCTCTTCCAAAGGTATTGTTCCCATTCTCTGCATCTTTTTTACTTTAAATTAGATTCTTAGGATTTATTTGTAGTTTTGGCTTCGAATCTT
The DNA here is from genome assembly GCA_026724425.1 of Erythrophleum ivorense. Taxonomy (NCBI): domain Eukaryota; kingdom Viridiplantae; phylum Streptophyta; class Magnoliopsida; order Fabales; family Fabaceae; genus Erythrophleum; species Erythrophleum ivorense. Next base: position 86,773 of record JAIUCV010001174.1, read on the forward strand.
CTAATTTTGCATGTCTATTTATGTAAGTTCAACTCTCAGTTATTTGGGTCTTCATTTTGCTTGATTAACACAAATTTGTTCCTGTTTTGAAATCCCTTCCTGTGGTTGCTGATCCCATCCTCTGTCAATTTTGGTGTATAGAGGTTGAAGCTTCGTAGCTATTGCTGATATTCTTGTGCTTCTTTAAACGGAATGCAATTGCACCAGTTATTTAGCATCATGAACATTATGTCTTAAAATCTTGATCTTAATCAATTCGATTTATCCCATAATTGATGCATCTCTTTTGACTTAGCTGAGGGAAAAGCTTTTTTGTATTTTTGTAATTTTGATCTGCAGACGGTGATTCTAATATCCTTTTTGCTTCTTCAATGTCTCTTGCTGTTACAAGTCACGATTCGGGCATAAATTCTAAATGTTTGCGTGAGTTTGGATCAGGAACTTCTTTTCTTTTAGGGGAAGTGGGTTTAGAAGAAATGCACAGAACTGGAGGGGAAAATTAATCAGATTGACCTTATATGATTGAGATCATTGGATGATCTAAGGAAAAAAGGCAAAGAGCATCATTTTTAAAAAAAATTTCTTTCTCATGTTGCTTTTTGCTTCCCCTTTATTTCCATACGTAATATATTATGAAATTACCTGCGAACTCAACAAGAAATGTAAAATTTAAGGAAATTCTTGGATTTTTTTTGTTATACTTTAAGCCATTATGGATTTGAGGCACAAACATTGAATGATGTTTTGCAAATTTATTATTTCTGTTGATTAGTTGTTTTGCTTTACAATCTTCCACATCTAGAGCTTTATGTGCATAGTCGTCATACTTTTTTGCCAAATAGGAAGAGAAAAAGATCATTATGCTCTCTTTGTTACTGCAATTCCAAATGCTTCTTGCTCTTATTAATTAAGTAGAAGAAAAACCTATTGCCTTGTTGTCTTCAAATATCCAAGATTTATTTTCTTCAGTACTTAGGAGAAATGGGCCTAGCTTATGCTGTGTCTGATGTGTTAGAGATAATAAAGTATTATTTATGAGCATTGACTTAACATCTTAAACTTTTGAGTTGTAATTGTTCATCACAAGGTATCAAAATCTCTATAACTAAGTGGTCAAGAGTACGATTTTTTCCATCCCATTTTTCATAATTAAGTAAAGTTTCAGCATTAGGTAGGTGAACTTATGCTTTATCCACACTTCAAAAGTCCAAAGGACTTTCATATACAAGTGTGTTAAAATTATAATAAAAATATTCATAGGTCCTCACTTAACAGCTTTTGCTTTCAAGTTAAAATAGTCCATAATTATCTGACTGTTGTATTTTGTATTTATGCTAATCAGCTACAAATTGTAAGTAGAATAGGATTTGACCTTTGGTTTCTTTAAGTTGTGCTTCAAACTACAAGTATGTTGTTCTCTGAAGATCTGGATTCTGTGAAGCTCTTTAGGGGAATTTGCAACTGGTGTTTTATGAATTAATATGCTCCTTATTTTTAATACCTTCTCATCTTAAGACTTTGTTCATGGATTGATATTCTTTGTCTGTATTTTTCCATAAAGTTGACTGCTACTGCTAGTTCTAACCCTTGTGTAACTAAACCAGGTCTTCTAATATTGGTCCTGTCTTTCTAAGTTGTCTGCATGGCCAGCAATGGTGCAAGGGAGCCCTTGCTGTCACAATTACCGGATCCAGCAGCTCAAAAAACAAATGGGCAGTGTAGCAGGAGAAGGTTTCTCCATTGTAGAAGTGCTCCTCTTGCTAATCTTTCTCCTCCACATCAAACTGGCATTGGCTCAATTCCACGTTCCAAGTCCATATTTGGGAAGTTACATCCAAGTTTTCTAAAAGTGGCTATATACCTTGCAGGTTATTTAGGTGTTGGAACTGTGATCTTTTATCTTTTCAGGCACCAGATCGAGGGGAAGAAAACAGATGGGATTCTTGATGCTATCTACTTTACGATTGTGACAATGACAACGGTTGGATATGGAGACCTTGTGCCAGACAGTGACCTTACAAAACTACTAGCCTGTGCTTTTGTCTTCACAGGAATGGCACTGGTTGCTTTGATCCTAAGCAAAGCTGCAGACTACTTGGTTGAGAAACAGGAATCTTTGCTAATCAAAGCTCTGCACAGGCACCAAAAAGTTGGTCCAACTCAAATTCTGAAGGAGGTTGAGATCAACAAGACAAGATACAAATTTTTTGTGGTCTTTTTCCTACTTTTGGTGCTCATTGCCGCGGGGACAATTTTCTTAGTTGCCATTGAGAAATTGGATATCGTCGATGCGTTCTATTGTGTTTGTTCTACAATTACAACCCTGGGTTATGGTGATAAAAGCTTCTTAACTGACGGAGGAAGAATCTTTGCTGTGTTTTGGATATTGACAGGCACTATTTGTTTAGGTCAGCTTTTCCTTTACATTGCTGAGCTAAACACTGAAAGAAGACGAAAGGAAATCGCTAAGTGGGTTCTTACACGGAGAACAACTAATACAGATTTGGAGGCAGCAGATATTGATAATGATGGAATTGTTGGGTTAGTTCGTTATTCTTTCAAATTCTTGTTTGTTGGCAGTTCACATTGTCTGTATGCCTGTTCATGGCTTGGGCTAGGCTTGATCCAAAGTCCAATAGACATTTAAGTGATGGGCTTAGACATCAGCTTAAGCTCATCTTGGTAGTCCAAGGTAGAGCCCAGGCTTGCCCCATTCATTTCGATATAAATATAATCTTACTGCAATATAAAAAAAGTTGGTTGAGTGAATTTGACAATTTTAACTAAAAAATAGAAAATTTATCCAAAAACATGAAAGTCATTTTATTGTCAATTTAGTATCACTTTATTTAAGTTTCCATAAGTAAGGGCAATTTTGTCCAAGTAGTCATATTTTTTTCATGTTTCATTTATTAGAAAAAGTTGAATTTGTAGAGTGAAAATGAAAAATAAGACATAACAAAAGAAATATGAAGAGTACAACAATAGAGTAACAAGTTAGTCCTGAATTTTCAAACCCACTTTACTTTAGCTCTTGAATTTTTAGTAGAGCACAAGTTAGTCCTTGTAGATATGTAATTCGTTTCTAACTAGTCTTTCTATCAAGTGTCTCATATTTGCGTCAGTCCTTAAATTTTCAGTAGTGCACAAGTTAGTCCTTGTAAATATCTAATTCTTTTCAAATTAGTCTCTGTCAAGTGCCTCATAGTGCATCAGCCCTTGAATTTTTAGTAGTGCACAAGTTGGTCCTTGTAAATATCTAATTCGTTTCAAATGAGTTCTTCTGTCAAGCGCCTCATAGTTGCATGCAAATTTTGCTAACTATATGATTTCTCATCGGAATGGGTTTCTCTTGAACGACTCAACTTTAATTTAAAGCAAAGGAATGATGAATATATCTTTAATTTGTTCGATTTTGGTTTCTTTAGATATGAGAAAAGGATCCTAGAGTTCCTTGTATCTTTTGTAAAATGGTGATGTTATCTTTCGCAAACCTTAACAAGCCTGTAAACGTGCTAAGTAGATAAATTAACGGCAGCAAAATTTGAATGGTAAGCGTGGGACACTTGACAAAATGGCCAATTAGCAACTAGTTATATCTTTTTAGGGATTAATTCATGCATTCTAAAATTCTTGACTAAAAATAAGTGCGTCTACAAATTTGGGAACTAATTTATTAGTTTACTCATCAACAAATAACGAATGTAATACGAAATTTAAATAGTGAACAAATATGGGTTATGTTGTTGGGACCACACGGGCCAAGCTCACTAGGCTTTAAAATCATGTAGGCTTAGTGCTTGGGTTGAATTTAAGTTTATTGGCCCAGATATTAAGCCCGCGAAGTATGCCCGCTGGTCAACTTAGTTCGAACACTTCTGATTGTCAGCTTTTACTTGGGTTTATTTTCAAGTAAATCTCATTTTTATCGTTGCTCTCAGGGCTGCCGAGTTCATTCTCTATAAGCTGAGAGAGATGGGGAAGATTAGTCAAGAAGATATCTTACTCGTAATGCAAGAGTTTGAGGAGCTTGATGTTGATCAATCCGGTACTCTTTCAATTTCTGATATAACTCTTGCTCAGTCAGCTCATCCATCTTAGATAGTCATAATTAGATTTTCACACGCAAAATGAATTTGTTTGTTACTAGTAAATTACTTGTATCCCGTTGTTTTCTAATTGATGATGCCTTTGTTTCTTTGTAAAAGTTATGAAAGGCCTTTGTTGTAACATATTGTATCCTTTTTCCCTACTAGTGAGCTTAATGCATACTTTGGACATGATTTGAGTGTGTCGTTGATTATGACCCTGGTTCCTGGAATTTTACTAGTTCATTAAATTAATTCATAAATAAATCAAGATCATATAAATTTGTGAATTTTTGCTAATACTAGAATCAAACTATATATTCTCAAACAGCTTAAAATTATGGTCCAATGACCAAAAAGATGGATAAATTCTACTTAGTTTAAAGTTGAAGAAATATTTGTAGGTTGCTAAAAGACATATGTTTTAACCATTTGATTATTATATTTTAAAATTGTACAATTTAGTTGTTGAAAGTCTTTGACTTATTACTCGTTGGTTAACCATTGTTTAAAAGTTGGAACTATTAAAATTTCTTTTGGGAATTGAATTGTGAATTTTTAAAGCTTACAGACTAAATAATTGAAGTATATATTTTTGAAAAACTAAAAATACCGTTCTTCTAAGTTTATTACGGCTTGCTGAATATTTGACAAATAAAGCAAATAAAAATTTGACAAAATGATACCTATCATTACTATCATATTTTATATTATTATATTTTAAGTTTACTTTAACCATTATGTCTGAACTTATTTTAATATTATAACTCAAGTAGTAAAACACGTATAAACTCAACAGTTGAAAGATCTCTACAGTATCAAGGATTTGAGCCTTGTTAAAAAGCATTTGTTAATCTTAAAAGTATAGAGATATTAGTGGAAAATAATATATATATATATAATTTTAATAGTTTTATATATCAAGAAAATAAGTTCAAGTGATTGCACAAAGGCACGTGATAAAATTTTTTTTTTCTTTCTGCAGCAAAAAGTTAGGGAAAAAGAATAATGGAGAGAAACAAACCTTTTCTTTTTTTGGTCAAAAACCTTTCCCTTTTCCATAAAGAAGAGAAAATTCCAAAAAAGTGAGAAAAGCATAGACTTTTCGCTGCAAAACTTCTTTGCCTGGCGTCTTAACTAAAGTTAAAATTCAAAACTCAAGAGACCAGCTATAGTGGCTAATTGGAATATATTTCGTATGTATTAAAAGCAAATAAATTATTTGAATCCTAATGGTGTCTGAAAAGTACTTGTGGGGACATTCATTAATTCAAATGAGGTTAATTTTACAGTCGAAAGTATAAAGATATTGACGGAAAATCTTTTAAAAAATTATTTAATAGTATTATATAATAAGAAAATAACTACAAATGGGTGCATGAAGGCACGTGGCAAAGACTTTTTTTTTTTGTTTCTTCAACAAAAGCTTGAGAAAAAAATAATGGAGAGAAAAGGCATTTCTTTTTTTTGGTAAAAAAACCTTTTCTTTTTCTACCAAGAAGAGAAAACTGGAAAGTGAAGGACTACGTCGCAAAACTGCTTTGTCTGGCGTATTAACTAAGTCAAAATAGTCAAAACTCAAGAGAAGCAATAGTGGGTAACTGGAATATATATTGTATATATTAAAAATAAATAAATTATTTGAGTCGTAATATACGTTGTATATATTAAAAACAAATAAATTATTTGAATCGAAATGATGACTGTTTTAGGTGTCTTGTAATATGTTTTACATAAGATGGCCCATGAATGTCCTCGTTGGGCCATGTAGAGCATGGATTTGGAGTTGAAGATGAGTTGAAATCAAACTATCCACCAATAGGAAAAATGTTTGTGGTCAAAACTTTGGTATAAATGTTAATGTGTCAAAGAATGTGGTTTATTTGCATTTTTGGTCTCTTATAGTCTCATATCTACTTTTTTTAATGTCGTTAAATGCAATTTTTTTAAATTTTTTATTAGCGAAGCAATTTTTTTTACTTTTATAGCGAGAAGAATAATTGTAACATTTTCTATGTTTAAAGAGTTGTTCTATGGTCATTATATAAAGACCCATAATTAGAAATCAAGAGACAAAATTGTCTTGAGTACTTTTCTCATAGAACCATGTAGTGAGGTCTTGCAACCTTGTATCCTTAGGGTGGTAAACTAATCTATTCCCTTTTACTTTAATTTCATTCTATTCTTGAGATTAGGTTGAGTGGTTCCCTTGCAAGATTTTCAAATTATAATAGGCTTTACTTATGATTCAAAATTTGAACTTTTACCTAGCTTCAAAACCACAATAATCCAATTTCTATAACTCAAGATATTGCCAATTTGATACTCGCACTTGGTAGAACTTGAAATTCAAGTTTCTTATTGATTTTTTCTTCAATGACCCCTAGGTCATTAATAACTTGATATTAGAGCCATGGCTTCTCTTGGAAGGTTCAAACCTAATGGGCATGATCTAGACATGGAAGATTTAAGGAGATAGATTTATATGCTATTGAAATGCTTGAGCAATTTGAGCATCAAAGCTAACATAGGGACCAAGAAGACGAAGAGTCAACTAACGATTCATAAAAAAATGATTCAAGGGATGACAATCGATTTCCCTTAAGGGTTTGTTATGTCTTCTACATGCCAAAATCAGCCTAAAAAGCAATGTAAATACCCTAAAATCTAATGTGAGGGTAGACATTCTAGTATTTGAAGGGAAGACGAACTTACTGCATTTCTAGATTGGCTCTATACTATTGAGAGGGTTTTTCAATTTAGGGAGTTTTTAGATTGAAAAAAAGGATAAACTAGTTGCTCTTAAATTGACGAAACATGTCTTTATGGTTGGAGAATTTGAAGCAACAAAGAGAGAATGAGGGATGAAGAAAAATCATAATATTAGAAAAGATGAAAAAGGAGCTCAAAAGAATATTCTTACTACATAACTATTTACCAAATAATTTCCTCAAGCTTTACGACTCAAAACAATCAAATATGAGTGTTGAAGAATATATACTTGAGTTTGAGCACTTGAAGCTAAATGGTGACATGATTGAACCAAATGAATAGTCTATAGCTTGATATTTAGGAGGCTTAGATGAACAAATTAGTATCACTATCAAGCTACAAATATATCAGTCTAGTGGGTGTGTGGATTGCCTATAAATCATGAAAAGTGAAAGAAGTGGATTATAAAATGGCATGGGATGGATGATAGTGTAATGTGTTAGCTATTTACTATCTAAAGGCTGTTACTAGGTCTCTAAGTAATAAATACTAACTTGATCTAATTCTCTTATGATTACCCTAGCAAGTCTAATAATTATACCAAGTACTATACTTGAGTATTTGATATCAAAGCCCACAAGTGTTTTCTATCATAATAGTTTACATTTATAAGGTAAAGTATAGCTTAATGATGGAGTTAGTCAATTCTAATGGCCTGACTAGTATAGTCATTAAACACCAAAATGACAAGAAGGAGCCTAACTTAACATAGGAAAAGATAAGTTATTAATTTTTTTTTTTATTTTAAGGGTTCAATGAACAAAGGGAACAAGAAACAACTAATAAAAATCCAAAACAAGAGTGTTGAAACTAGTACTATGCTCCATATTAAGGTTCTTGACTTCTCACTATTGGTGACTTTGCCTAGTTGGCAGCCCATAATATTGATGCTTCTTTCAAACTTATCAACCTAAAGAAAAGTTATATGTTGCTCATCCCATCATGTGTGAGTAAGAGATGTTGGAATTAGACTGCCCAAGATGGGCTAATCTATAACCCAATTCAAATTAATTAATTAATTAATAATTAATTACTTAATTCATACTTATTTTATTTATTTCAAGTTTAAATTTTTAAATTCAAAAAGGGTTAGTTATTATTATAAGAGTTATTAAAGAGAGAGAGAGAGAGAGAGAGAGAGAGAGAGAGAGAGAGAGAGAGAGAGAAATTTATCATAAGAAAAGAAAACATTTTATGCCTCAGACTCTTTTCTAAAAAACATAAAGAACAAAATGTAGTTCTATATAGAAGACTTGATCTTCTCCCTTCCCCTCTTGGACTATGGTGCATCCACCATGGAAAATTGATTAGAATTCATTTTGTGATTTTTGTCCAAACCATATCACATAAAAGATTCAATAAGGTCCATAACTACAAAGGTAAAAACCTAAAATTCACTTTAGTAATAGAAAAGACTTTTTGTAACAACCAAAAAAATTATTGAAATTTTTGAAATCCTGAAATTTTTTTAAGTCTGCTAACTATAGCCCGACTATAGCGAATGTACCTATTAGCTATAACGAGAAATGACTTAGTTATAACGAATGTGCCTATTCGTTATAGCGAGAATACTTCTAGTTATAGCAAGTTCGGACATCTCATACAAAAACTAGGGAGTTCTTCGCAATAGCGCACCGTAGCGAGAACAGGGGTCTGAAACTGATACGTGCTCATCATAGCGAAGGTTATTTTTCACTATAGCGAGGGTTAGTCCAGAAAAGTGTGAAAAAGGAGAATTTTGCTTCTTAAAGTGCTCAGATCCTCTCCTTTTCTTCTAACTGACCTAAGCTTCGTCCAAAACAGAGAAAAAGGCTTAAGAGAGAGAGAGAAACTAAGAGAAGCTAAGAGAGAAGGAACGAAACCAAGGAAGAAAGGTAAGAATCTTTAAAGATCTTTATGCTTCTTCTTTTTGGCTTTATTCTTCTCTTTCTAAGTTTCTTTTCCATGGGTGGTTAAGTAAGATAGCTCTGTTTTGACCTAGAGCAAGCAAGAAATCCTTGAATTAAAGTATGAAAAGTTGAGAAATACAAAAGACCTAGAAGAAGAGTTAGTGAAATTTTAAAGGGAGAATCCCTAGTTTTTTACATATTTTGTATGGTTTGCCATGACGAAGAACTTCTTAGCTTTATGAGAAATTGTTGAGTTACAAAGAGTAATTGCATACTATTTGTTGTGTCTAGGCTCAAGAGAAGCAATTCCATGTAGTTGTGATTGTGAGACCGAGAAGGGAGAAAAGAAATTGAAAAGGAAGGCTTGTGTTGGCTTATAAGGTAGCTCTCCACTATTTCTTGTTGTATTCTTGGATGTATAGAGTCATTGTTTGCTTATGTATATACTTATATTGTGAGACATGCCATTTGATATTGCCTTGATGCATTAGTATCAATATGCTTATATGTTGGGTTATGAAAATTGTTCGAGTGAGATAGTGCAAAAAGTCCCTTATGATGGGTGAGGTGGAGTCAAAAGTCCCTAGAAATGAGTAAGACAATGCCAAAAATCTCATGAATAAATGAGGCTAAGTCAAAAGCCCCTAAACCAAGGGTGAGACCATCTAAAAGTCCCTAAAATAGGGTGAGACTAAACCAAAAGTCCCTAGAGCTCATTTTTGGCATTGATATGATATTCATGACATGTAAATCATGTGTTATATAATTATGAATGGTTTACATGCTTTGACTTGTTATATACCTTGATTGCTTCCTTGAATGAGTGTATGAGCTATTGAGATTCCATGAATCTCACCCCCTTCCCTCTCCTATCTCATATGGTCCAGGTGGAGCTCAAGAGCCTAAAAGTGGAGGCCATGAGGCATAGATGGCCCTATTTGACACTTTTGCATACTTTTGCATAGTTTGATGTATAAGAAAGCCAAAGTGCTCATGTATACATATTCTTTTTGAGATGTAAATTCTTAAGCAAGTGTAAAAGTATGTATCAATGATGTATGATCCATGTATGGAACTAAAGGAATGAAAATATGATATTTGGCCCATTTGTGGCTTGTATGTAGTAGTGTATTTTTACCCATAGCATAGCGAGTTTGAGATGTATGGTGATATGGACCACTTTGGCATCTTATATATGCTATGTTTATGCTTTAAAACTTTCCCAAGAGGTGCTAGAACATGTAAGAGACCATTTACCCTCATTTTGAACCATTTATGGTGTCAAATTTACCAAATCCGTGAGCTATGTCAAGATATGACTAAAGGAGTTTTTCTTGATATGAAATTTGGTATGCCTCTAGAGCTTGTTGATAGCTTCTTGGAAAGCTAAAGTGGGTAATATTTGGAGGTTTAGAGAATATTTGGCGAATTTTTTAAGTTAAAAATTTTTGATGGTTTTCATTAGTGCACTGTTACCATAAGTTAGAAAATGAATCTGTGTCATTCATGGACCAAACGGTGTCCGATTATTATGAAATTTTATAAGCATAAACTAAACATCCACAGTGGCCTATTCCAATTAGAGGCACCTCAATTAGAGGTTTGTGGAGGGAGAAATAACTTTCTAAAATTCTATGTCAGCATCAGGGAAGCCATTCGACCTTCATTACTATTCCATCAGTTTTTGAGGTCCAAATGCTATTGAAATGATCTGAACCTATTTTTTCCCTCTATTTAATATCTGTAGCTTCCTGAATTGGTATATTTTTCCTAGATTGGATTTTTTGAAATTAGTTATAAATTTTTGAAGTTCATGATAGCAAGTTGCATCAGTACTAAGGACAGCCGGACCTCTATCTCTTTTTTGATATCAAACATGGTCCAAACGCTGAGATTGTGACTTGGAATTATTTTTATTATAATGCTAATATCCAAAGATTTCCAGAAATCTATTATTTTCTTAATTCTCATTTTCCTAGAATTAGGTATGAGTTTTCAAAATTAGAACCAAAAATCTGACTTTTGGGCCCATTTGAGAAATTGTATTTTCTTAGTTTTTGGCTACATATCTGTAGTTTATAGATTGTTTAAGGCCATGTATGAGTTGTATGAATGGAGTTTGAGTATAGAATGTGATTAGTGGGTTCACAAGACCCACGGGGCAAAGTATGACCAGTTAAACCCCGACTTAAAGAAGTAAAATGTCACAGCTTTTGTCATTTTCTTTGGGAATCATATGGAATCAAGCTTAAGTGATGGATAATCACAGTTAATACATTATGGTGTTATACTTTTCTCATGTGATAAACCTCGAATACTCAAGTTTTATTATTTGGTACAATTAATGCACTTGCTAAGATAAGTCACATGAGTAATTGGATCAAGTTAGGTACCAATACTTGGAGCCTTAGCAACATCCTTTAAGCATTCAGTAGGTAATACACGAGAATCATCTTTTACTTCTATTTTTTATCTTTTAGTTCTACTCATAGTCCACACAAAAAGTATACCATTCTCCCACACTTTTCTTTTTTTTTTTTATAATGAGAACAATGTTGAGATATTATATCAAGAATAAAAGAGTTATCCTTAGTCTAATGAGAATGATTATATGATCTTCGAGCATTCATCCACTAAACTCTAATGTTGTTGGGTAGCATCTTGTAATTGAAGTTGTTAAAAAAGGCAATGAGTTGTGAGATATTCCTTAATACTATTTCCAACTTTGGCTCCCTGAAAGCTATTGGATTCATGCATGACATATGCTTTTCGTTGCAAAAAGACAAATTAGAGGGTGCAACTAGTTGATATCTGAGTTAATGATCCAAAGTAAAAGTTTTCTCATTTCCTAATAGCTAGCTAAAACATGTCATCTTCCATTCTTCTCCTCCCATTAGAAGTTCTTGATTAAACTTATATTGTAAAAGACTATTCCTGAGATTCTGAAATTTCCATTCCTCAAGCTTCTTTTGTTATTCTAATCCAACATGATGATCCATCCCCCTTTTTGCAATTATCCTAGTGGAACTAGTCTCTTTTCCTTATTATTATTGCTTGAGTTATTTCCTTATGTCCTTGGGCCTTGCCATGCCAAATTTGCTTTACTAAGGATGGCTTTGATTCTTAGTATTATTACTATTAGGCTTATTGTTATGTTTCTGTGAACCTTCTTATTACAAGCTTCCTATATGCTATGAATGGTGATAATGATGGTTTTAGTGACAAAGACCATTGCTTATCATTTAGGTCTTGATGGTTGAGCCATTAGTGGAGCCATTGTATGATATATGATGTTTAAATCTAATCTATCTTTACCATAATGGGAGAAGCAAGCCATGCCACTCTGGTAAAGTCCTATTATAAGAAAAAATGGTTCATGGTTTCCTAATGCATACTGCAAAGAGAGCTAATGTTATCGATTTGTAGATGACGCTTGATGAGCACTTCTAAGTCCAAATGGCTTGTTATAGGACTTTCCATGTAGCGAGAATCATCTTCATTAGCAACTTGATCTTCTACAAGTTCTTTTAGTAGGTGACAGGTTGGGGTTACCAATGTTATGATCCATCCTTAAGCACTTGTATCCTTCTTTTGTTGAGTAACTTCCTTTAATGCTTCCATTCCATTGAAACATATTCTCATCTTCAAATGAAAAGAAAGATAGTTGAAAGATCTTACTCCTTTTTCATCTTAGATAGAGAGTTTTAATGCGATTGATGTCCTAGTTCAATCTATCATGCATAATAAGGTTAGCTATTGTTGATATTTAAATGCGTTAATCTGCTTGCATGGGCCACCAAAGGTGGTGGTTGATTGGAATTTTTTTTCCTGACCCAATTTTCCATAAGAGTGAACAATCCTAGACTTGAGTATTGAATTTCAACTAGACTTGATAATATTATGTCTCAATCCCTTATCAATGAGGGCCCTTTAATTGTGTAACAATCCTTATTCTTAATTATCGTGATTAGAATTAATTACATGATTAATAATTATAAATTAAGGTTTAAAGTTATTACAGTTAATTAAAATAAGAAAAAGTTAAAAAAAATTGAACCTTGATATTATTAGGGTTATTAGCCAAATTATCACAACTATTCAAATCCACAAGTAATCTTAATTATCAATTAAGATATTTGATTCATTTTACTATTGATTTCAATTTACAAAACCTTTTCTAAATGTTCTTAAGTCATTTCATAACACTATCATAATAAATTTTAAGGCTTTTAAGTCAAAAATAAGAGTTTGAGAACCTCGTCGGGACTTGGACCTTCCCCACCATGGCAAGTTAGTTACCGGAACCTAAAAATCAAGTTTGGAGACTCTCATTGTGACTTGGTATACTCGTGCTGCGAGTAACATCCGATTTTTTGTAAAATATCGAAATGAGTCAGTTTTCAAAGCAAGTTCCCTGAGATGAGTGATTCAAGACCAAATAAAATTTGGATAAAATTTTAAATAATAGAAAATGAGGATTTGAGCCTTGAGTTGCCCAGAAATGGGGTCGGAGTGATTCAAAAAATTTGTCGAAAGGCTAGTGGCATTTTTATAAATAAGTGAAATTTTTGGAAAACATACAGAAGGGCTTTTTAAATGAAAGTTTTGAGTTCACTGGGGTTCTCAGAGGCCCTGAAAAACATGGGAAGCCCCGAGACTGATAAAGACCCTCCGGTGTAATTTTTCTAACGTCAGTTGACCCAAATTTTGACCAATTCGTTCAGGAAGGTTTTAGCTCTGATTTGAGTGATTCCAACGGCATTTTATTAAATTGAAAACCTATTTGTTATGATGGAAAAGAAGATTCTCAAAAAGGAGCTAAAACGAAGGAGAAACAAAAATGCAAAGTACGAAGGGCAAAATTGAAAATTTTGAAAACGTCACTTTTCCCTCTTTATATCTATGTGGCACCCCACTTTCCTCCCCTTTTAGAATCAAAAAATTTTGCATAATTTCATAAGGGAGAGCAAGGGTCTTGGGCGCACCTAGAGAGGAGGAGAAGAAGAAGAAATTCCAAGCTAAAGGTATGAAAAATTGGTTGTTTTTCATACTTTCTCTCCACCAACCTCTTCTCCTCTTTTTCCCTTTTCTTCTCCATGATTTTTTTAAAGTGTTGAGGGCTGTCTTGAAGGGAGAACAGAGGGGAATTTTCGGATTTGAAGAGGAGAGCTTGGAGAAAGCAAGATTCAAGCCAAACTAACTAAGAAAACAAGGTAAAAATGCATTCTATGGTAGCTATATGGAACCCCATTTCTTCTCCATTTCGATCTACATGTGTTTTACCCTAGGGAGTTGAATTTTTAGCCAAACCAATGATGATTCTTAGGTATTTGATGGAGAGGAATAAGAATATGCAAAGGAAACCATGAAATAGGCATTAGAATGCAAGATGTAAAACCTAGGGTTTCTGTAACAACCGGGAAATAAAGAAAAGAAAAGAGAAAAGAAAAGGGAAAGAAAAGAAAAGCTGAAAATTTTCGAAGGCTGAAAATTTTTTAAGTTTGCTAGTTATAACCTAGCTATAGCGAATGTACCTGTTCGCTATAGCCCAGCTATAGCGAGAGTGCCTTCTCGCTATAGCGAAAATGCTTCTAGCTATAGCGAGTGCGGGTATCCCATACAAAAACCAGAGCGTAGCTCACCGTAGCGTACACTATAGCGAAGGCAGAGGTTTGGGACTGACACGAACTCGCCGTAGCGAGGGTTATGGCTCGCTATAGTGAGGGTTAGTCCGAAAAAGCGTAAAAAGAGAGATTTTGACCTTTTAAAACTTCCAAACTCTTCCTTTCTCTATAAACCGACCTAAGCTTTGACTAAGAGAGAGAAAATGGCTGTGGAGAGAGAGAGAGACCTAGAGAAGGAAGGAGAACAAGCAAAGAGGTAAGCAATCTTGAGATTTTCATAGCTTTTTTCCCTAGCATGTTATTCTTCTCTCGTTGCCATCTTTTTCTGTGGTTTAGTAGTTGATTTGGGCTTGGTTCAGAAGAGAGAAAATGGAAAACCACTCTTGAGGAAGGGTAGAGCTCATGTAGCTTCATTTCTTCTTCTTTGCTTTCCTTTTTGAGAGCTTGAGAGAGGAAAGAGAGTGAGTGGAATTCTAAAGAGAGAATCCTTAGTTTCTTACATGAGTAGTAGGGGTTTACTTCGATAAAGAGCCCTTTTAGCTTTGTGAGTACTTATTTGAGTTATGAGAGAATAATCACATGCTCTTTGTTGTGCTTAGGCTCAAAGGAAGCAACTTCATCTAGTTGTGAGTGTGAAATCAAGAAGGGAGAAGAGAAACTGAAAGGGAAGGCTTGTGTTAGCCGATAAAGTAGCTCTCTACTCTTTCTTGTTGCATTCTTGGATGTGTAATAGTCATTGTACGCTTGTGTATGTGCTTGTATGATGAGATATGCCATTGATGTTGCCTTGATGCATTGGTACCAATATGCTTATGATATGAATTGTGGAAATTGCTTAAGTGAGGTAGTGCCGAAAGTCCCTTGAGACGGGTGAGGTGGAGCCAAAAGTCCCTAAACCAGGGGTGAGGCCAACCCAAAAGTCCCAAAGCTCAGGTGAGACTAGACCGAAAGTCCCTAGAGCCTATTCTTGGCATTGATATGATATTCATGGCATGAAACACATATGTTATGTCATTGTGACTTGGTTGCATGCTTTGACTAGTTTATATATCTTGATTGCTTCTTGAATGAGTATGAGCTATTGAGATTTCTTGAATCTCACCCCCTTCCCTCTCCCATCTTAACATCTTAGGTGGAGCTCAAGGAGAACCAAGTGCACATCATGGAGCTTAGTTGAATATAGTTAGGAAGTGGTGTAGTTCTTCTAGTTCTTTTGATGTAAAAAGGTGCCAGAATGAATATGCACCTATCATTTTTGAGTTGTAAATATGTGAGCACATGTAAACATATGTATAAATGATGTATGAACTGTGTAAAGAGCCAGAGTAATGAGAATGTAGAATTTGGCCCTTTTGTGGCTTACATGTGATAGTGCATTTTGTTCCGTAGCATAGTGATTTTGAAATGTATGATGACTTGGATCATTTGGGCTATTCATATATGCTATGTTTGTACTTTTAAACTTGCCCAAGAGATGCTAGAGCATGTGGGAGGCCATTTGGACCCATTATGAACCATTGTGGGTGCCAAAACCGCCAATTTTGTGAGGTCTATCAAAGTATGACTGGATGAGCTTTTCTTGATATAAAATTTGGCATGCCTCTAGATTCTATTGAGAGCTTCTTGAGAAGTTAAAGTGGGTAATATTTGGAGGTCTAGGAAATATTTGGCGAATTGTTGAAATTTGGAAATTTTAATGGTTTGGTCATGGTACTGTGCAATAAATCCGAAAATGAAATCATGTCATTCATAGACCAAATGGTGTCCAATTGTCATGGAATTTTATGAGCATAAACTAGATATCCACAGTGATCTATACCAACTAGAAGCACCTCAATTGGAGGTCTGTAGAGAGAGAAACGACTTGCTGAAGTTCTGTATCAGCATCAGGGAAGCTTTCCGACCTTCGTTACTATTCCATCGGTTTTCGAGGTCCAAGAGCTCCTGAACTGATCTGTACTTATTTTTTTCCTCTAGTTAACATTTGTAGCTTTCCAAATTGTATCTTTTGCCCAAGTTGGATTTTTGTGGAATTAATTACGAATTTTCAAAGTTCATGACAGTAAGCTACACTAGTATCAGGGACAGCCGGACATCTGTGTCTTTTTCGATGTCAATGATGGTCCAAACGCTGAGATTGTGGTTGGGAGTTATTTTTAGTATGAAGTTAACATCCAAAGCTTTCTAGAGAGCTATGATTGGCTTGATTTTCATTTTTCTAGAATTAGTTATGATTTTCCAAAGTTGGAGCCAAAAATCTGACTTTTGGGTTCATTTGAGAAATTGCATTTTCTTGGTTTTTGGCTTCATACCCGTGGTTTATGAGTTTTTTGAGGCTATGTACAAGTCTTATAAATGGTAATTGAGTAAAGGATGTGAATGATGGGTTCACAGGACCCACGGGACAAAATATGACCGGTTAAACCCCAACTTAAAGTTATAAAATACCACGATTTTGGTCATTTTCCTGGGAAATCATATGGAATCAAGCCTAGAGGGAGATGAGTTGAAGTTAAGACATTATGGTGTTACAGTTTCTAGTGCATCTTTCAAATTCTGAATTTATGTGATGCTTCCTAGGTTTAGTTTAGAGTATAAATGAGTTCTTGAAGCACCTAAGATGCTCCCTACAAGCTTCTTCCTTCAAGAAAATCAAGAGAACTCCAGGAAGCCCAATTGATGTCATAGTCTCGGCCTAGGCCTATTTGTGTATATGGGGAGAGTTTTAAATTTTTCTAAGGCCATTCTTGAGTCATATTTGGTAAATGAAAATGAAGGGAGGCCTTGGAAAAAATTTAGAACTCATAGAAATTGATTTGGTGTCTTAAGTCCTATAATATGACTTAAAGAAGCAATATGGTGCTAGGCCTTTTGTCTTAATGATGTGATGACTCCAAGAGGCTTAAAAGGAGTCAAGAATCATGTTTGAAAAGAAAGAATGAGGTCTGGAAGTCATTTGAGGGGTGTTTCTTCATTAGGTGTGATTATAGACCATAATGAAGTCTATAGAGTAATCTAGTGGTTCATCAAGTTATGTAGTCTTAGAATATGTTTCATGAACCTAATTGGTTCCCATAAATTGTATCTAGGTCAAGAGGAACCTTCCCCATGCTTTTGTGGTTGTGTAGCTGAAAAGAGGAGCTTAAATTCAAAAGGGAAAGTGTGTGAATTGGTGTAAGGTAACTCTTTCCACCTTCTCTCATGCATGGATGTGTATTTAGCTTATTTTAGAACGTGTGTATGTGTATTTTCAAGTTATAAAAAGTATGTTGACATGCCTTTATATGTTATGATCCTTGATGCCATATTATGTTTTCTAATGAGTGCATGATATTTGTATGGGTTTTCTTGAGTGTGAAGGGGCCAAGAACTCTTTCCTTTGGTGAGGATGAGCCAATAACCCTTGAGCTTAGTTGAGACAAAGCAAAGAGTCTCCCAAAAGCAAAGTGAACTCCCAAGAATATGGTTGAGTCCAAAGTGCTTAAGAAATGGGTGAGATAAGTCCAAAACCCATGAGGAGAAGTGTGAGGTCAATCTAAACACTTGGTGAGTTCTTGAATGATTTGTATGAGTTGTTCACATGCCAAGTTTGCTTTTAAAATGTCTATGGCTTTTATTTTCCCCATGCATGCATTTGTGATTAAATGGGAGATGAGCTATTGGAATTCTTTGAATCTCATCCCCTTCTCTCCAATGATCTAACATGCTAGGTGGACCGAGTAATTATGGTGAAGGGAGCCAACAACCATGAAAAGCAATGATTGATAAGTTTATATATTATTTTGCCCATTTTAGAACCATAATGATGGTTCATAATGTATATGATGTTGTATATGTACCATGAACCTTGAGACATGTGTAAATATACTATTATGTGATGTTTAGATGTATGAAAATGATATATGACCCATAGTACTTATTTTGAGTATATAATGCTAAAGTGTGCAATATGGAATTTTGATGAAAGTATGCATAAGTGTAGATTGAATGGCCAAAATGAGATACATAAGATTTAGGACCATTTGGACAGCTCACTTAAGTCTCAAAGGTACTTTTAGACTTTTCCAAAAGGTGCCAAGACCAAGGGAAATCTATTTGGCAACTTTGGCACCCTATAAGGAGCCAAAATTGACCATTATGGAACCCTATATCACTTTTTAGCCAAATGAGTTAATCTTGATCTAAGATTTGGTATGTAATTAGGTCTTATTGAGAGCTTTCTAGAAAGCTAAAGATCATAATTTTTGAAGGTCTACAGAATATTTGATAATTTTTCAAAATTGGCAAAATTTATGAAAATGGTCTAATGCACTGTTACAATGGTCCGAAATTGTTTTCTATCACATGAGACTCAAATGACACACAATTGCCATGAAATTTTATACAGAGAAACTAAAAAATTACAGTGACTCGTGCCAACTAGAAGCACCTCATTTGGAGGTCTAGAGAGGAAGATATGAATTTTTAAAATTTCTATCCAGTATTAGTAACCTTGCCCGACCAGAAGTATTGTTACATCTAATTCTGAGGTCTGGGCTTGATGAACTGATCTGGAGATATTTTTTCTCTCTAGTTGACATCCACATATTTCCATCTTGGTATAATTTGTATGGATAAGAATTTTTAAAATTAATTGGACATTTTTGAAATTCATATCAGTAAACTGTGACAGCATCAGGACCCAGTCCGACCTCCAGACTATTTCATATGTCAAACGCTCTTTGTGTGGGATTTTATGACTTGTAAATGTTTTTAACATAAAGTAGGCATCCCAAGCTTTCTAGAATGACTGAGATTACTTGATTTATATTTTTCTAGATTTAGTTATGATGTTTCAAAATTTACCCAGAAAAGAAGCCAATTTTGGCCGAGAATGAAACCCCATGTTCCACCTTCCAATTCAGTTTCCCTGAGTTGTAAGCATGTTTTTGTGATGCAAATGAGTTGTAATGATGTAATTAAATATGAGGATGTATAGCATGAGCTCACACGGTCCACTAACACAAAAATGAATTTTTAATCATGATGCAACGCAAGAAGTGTGTTATTTTAATAGAATTTCTCACTTCCTTCTTACTATATATCATATGAACATGTAAAGGATGATGGATATAAGTTAGAAATTATGGTGTTACACCATGGCATATGAAGCTACTGGAGCTCAAAAGCAAAAATACAAATCTTACACTATGACTCAGGCCTTCTGCTCCACAGTACAGGTCCTCTCGGGAAGCTACTATTCAAACTTTTGCCCTCCTTGGCAAGAAAGCCTCCTCAATTCTTGCAGCAATGAGTTTTCTCTGTGTCCTTGCAACGGCCCTAACTTCTAATCATGGTAATTAATCTTAAATATGCAGTTAATAATCATAAATCAAGGTCTAACACTATTTAAATTAATCAATTTAGGAAAAAGTGAAGAAATTTGAACCTTAATGTTATTAAAGTCATTAACTAAATATTTACAAGCATTCATGTATATAAGAAAAACAAATCCCTAATTAAAAGTATTTAAATCTATTACCTATTAATTTTCAACTTTTAAGAATCTCCTACCAGTATGTCCAAGTCATCCCTTGATATTGCTATAGGAAAAACTAAGGTTTCTAGTTTATTATGAGGAATTGAGTGCCTTTGCCGCGGCTAAATACCCTTCGTGCTGCGGCCAACATCTTTCTGAATCACCTGACACATTTTCACCAAATTCATCATGGCGAATTACTTTCTGGATGACTTCCAGTTTAGTCTCTCACATTTTGTCGTGGCTAACTTTACTTTTCTCCGTAGCCAATTCCTCTCTATTTCCTTCCCTAGGCAACTTCATCATTTTTGGCCACGGCTAATTTCATTTTGGCCGTGCCCAATTCCCCTTTGTTCTTATAACTTTCAAATTTCATCCCATACACTCCACCTCTCCCTCTAATGGTACTTTAGAACCACTCTCCCTTAATTTGTGAGACTCTAATGGTATTTATTTACTTAATTCACGCAACTAATCTATCATTACCCGTACAAGAGTTAAGTGTTGATTCCAACTCATTCATCTATCCTATAATTGTAATTTCATGAATGAATGTCAGCAAGGATTTATAAACTACTACCAATTGTCATTTAAATACACCTACTATTAAAGGTTCCATGCATCACTAGCTTAAGTCAATATCCAATATATCACGTGATTACATTTCCAAAAAGTAAACCATATCATAGGATCCATAAAGTTCTACGTCAGATGTTATAAACTCATACATCAAATATCCATTTAATATGAGGCCTAACTCCTCAATAGATACATTCTATGTTATCAAAATATAAACTCTTACACTTGACAACATGATTACATGATATGCTGTTGGAGATTGTGCCCTAGGCCAATCATTGTATTGTAAATATTGTACTTTATTAAAAAAATAAGAGTTTCTTTTATTACATTATTATATTTTTGCATGTTTTATATAATAATATCCTTGAATAAATCATATTGATTATCCTAAATATCCTTAGTCGATCATCATTGTGGGAACGATGATGAACTAAGACTAGTATGATTTTGATTGATGATTATGTGTTAATCATGTATAAAGATACGAATCAAAATCATAAGTATTTGTTAGAGAACAAGATGCTTGATCGACCTGCCATAAGATAGCTACATGGATTATGTATAACTGTATCACCGAGCTCTTAGACTTGAGATCAACATAGTTTGCAACATGAAAAAATACTATTTTTTGGCATAGTCAAAAGTCATCTTTAATCGGGTGATCTTAAAGGTTATGATCGGGTATAGTAAAATTCATGTAGAAGAAAATGAGTGGTTAAAATAGGATTTGTCCCTCTGATTAATAAAGAGATATCTCTAGGCCCCTCGATGAGTGAGACTGAGAAATGCATGGCCGTGCTCAAATGGAAGTGTTTCTATTTGTACTATCAGTCTGTACGTAAATTGAAAAAGTGATGATCAAATAAGATAAGGATGACATTTTCATGCCTCATATTTAATCTAGATATCGTATGACAAAAGAGATGTGATAGAGTTATATGACAGGTTGTATCAGATCACCGATCCCTATATAATTTAGGTAGTCACAATGTTTTGCTAGAGGCCGCTTATGACTTGTGGATCAAATATTGTCATTAGCCCACTGCCAACATCATATGGGCTTATAAGGTCGCACACAAGAACAAGTCAACTCGAGTTAGAATGTCCAAATTTATTGAATCTAAAATTGTGTTTAGATTCAATGAATGTCACATTCAATTTAGGGTGAAAGAATTTTTATAAATAAATAAATATATATTTGATATATATATATAATTTATAAAATTCAAAAAATATATATATTTTTTGAAATATATATATCCTTTAATTAATTTAAATCAATTAGTTTTAAATTCAAATCTATGTGATAGATTTAAATTTAAACTAATATGATAATTTAAATTTAATTTATGAGATAAATTAAATTTAAATTTAGTTCTATATTTAGATTAAATAATTAGTTAAATTTAATCTATTAGATAGACTTAAATTTAAACTAATATATTTAATTAAGATTTTAATTTGATTTGATTTAAAATAATGTATTTTAAGTCAATCAAATATATCTGAAACCCTAAGGAGATATCTTCATAATAAAAAAAGGAAGAGGTTTGAGTTTCCTAGAACAACTGAACAACAAAAACCCTAAAGAGAGAAAGCATACGGACAATGTACAGACACTATACGGACACCTAAAGATAGAAAGAAAGAGGAGAGCATATTTTCTACCAAGAACGTGTACGGACGTTAGTCAAAGGCGCTAGCACGCCATTCAAGTTGAACATCCATTCATGTGGATACCAGTAGAAGGAGCAGATCTATAGATTAATTCCTAAGATCTAATAGAAAAAGGTAAATATTTCTAGATCTACTTAATTTGAACAACATTGATGGATCCATGAGAAGGGATTCGGGATTTTAATTTTTTGCTGCGTATCCCTGAGTTCCTAACAGATGCTATATAAAATAATAATAAAATTTGCATCTACTCTACTCAGATCAACCCAAGTGTAGCCTCTCCCATACATGGTTGGAGCTTATGGATTTTCATCCATTTGTTTCCCCTTATCCTTACCCGAATGGCTTTCACCTAAAATAGTTAGCCCATAAAATGGGGTGAGATGTAAATCTCAGAAACCAAGGTAATTTCCATTCATATAATCCAATTTAATTAACATATATACATGAATTAAAATGAGCATCAAAATTATATTAGTCATATAAGCAAATGAAACCATTAGGCTACTTTGATTATCATCTCATATTAGCAATCACATTTCCATATGTTAAAGACCAATAACAACGGGAAAGGTCTGTCCACGACACCTACTCCATAATGAGCAAAACTAGGGTTTAGTGCATCTAAGGTCTGATCATAACTCGGTGCCCGATTGAAGCACATGCACAGGTGGCAGCCGCACCACAGCTCCACCATAGACTCACAAGGTCCACACAATACAATAGATAACCAACTAATTCATTTAGCATTTCAAATCATTCATGTACAGCAAATATACAATTAAAGTATATATATATATATACATGGAATTAATATAATCCCTGGGTACCTCACTAGTAGCCAATTTGAGAAGCTAACAGCAGTACCAAAATCCTCCTATAATCACAACATCAGAAAATTACCACTCTGAGTCAGTCCATTACCATCCCCATTCATCAATTATGACAACAACCCAATAATCAAAGAATTAATCCATCAATACTTGCCTAACAGACACTTATCTAGCCACTAAGAGACTCAATTTCGGATTTTGCCTTCCCTAACCCAAAAACTTCAAAATATCACCCTATATTATGGATATTTTCACATAGAAATGGAGCCCATATTATAAGTCAGCTAATAGGGTCTCTAACTAGCTAAGAAACATCAAAATAAGGAGTTTATGCTCACCTAACAACACTCCTAGCCTCAACCTACGAAATTTCACTATGAAAATACCAAATAACAAGTTTCAGATTTTGGGTGTGGGTGAGTGCTCCAAACAAAAAACTAATTAGGTCAAAATGTAGAGGAAGGGGAAAGGGTCAAGTTATATAATACTCACCTTGGTTGAATCTTGGTTTAGATATGGGAAATGGGGCCAAGAAAGTGGTGGAAACCCTAGCCTCCAAGAGACTTCCAAATTTGCTTCTTATGTTTTATTTTTCTACAGAATAGGGGGTGGTCAAACTGATTTTAGGATTTTAAGTTGGGTCTTACATGGATTATGGGTTGACCCAAAGGATCAAATCTACATAGGTTCAGATTTTATACTTGTTGGGCTAGATTTCATGAGTTAGACTACAAAAATTTGATTGGGTTAGGCCAAGTTTTAAGAGTTCATTTGGTTTGGGTCTGCATAAAGGATGTTGGGCCAATTATAAGAGTTCTTGTAAATTGAGTCTTGGGCCTCTATCTCTTTAAACCAAATTGGGCCATTGCTATGTGGTCTCTCTTGAGCTAAGACTCACAATAAAAAGTTAAGTCTGCACCTAAGTTTATTGGCCTTTCATTAGTCTTTATCCATCATTTACTTAAATAAATTATGGGCCTAAATGAAGCTTCTATCCTAATTGAATCTTAAATCCCTATTAATAATTTATTTCTCTCTAAATTCCCATTCACATAGTTTACCCAATTATTCCGTAATAATTATTTTTAATTATGTCTAACTTTTGATTAACACCTTAATTAAATTTTAGGGTGTTACAGTCCTCGCCACGATGCGCCTAACTTCTAGATTTCCCTTGGCCGTGACTTGTTGCAACTTAAGTAGTTTTGGCCGCAGGTTAACCTCCTACTACACTTAAACTCTTTAAATTTTGCCCCACACATATCAGACCTCATTCTAGCAGCATCCTAGGGTCATTTTACCTTAATTTATAAGGTTTTAATGGCATCCTACAATCTAAATTACTTAGCATACAAATTCTAATCAATTCAAAACTTAGGTATTGATCTCTACCCATCCATCTACCATATATCAGCAAATCATGGACTTTGACACAAGGAATACCAAAAGCCACTACTATTATCATTTAAATGTAAATTCCAATAGAGGTTCTATATAATACTAGTTTAAGTCAACATTTAAAGTAACACATGATTACATTCTCAAATGATAAATCATATATCAAAGTCAGCAAGGTTCCATGTCAGATATAAATGAATGCATACATCATATCCCAAAGTTGTATAAGGCCTAACTCCCTATTAGGTACATCATAGATCACTAAAATATAAAACTTTTACACTTAGCAATATGCTTACATGATAATGCTATACAAAAGAATCACAAAAACTAGAATCTATTTTAAGTTAGATCAACCTAATTGCAATATTTTCCACACATGGTCTTAGCTCATGGATGTTCATCCACTTGCTTTCCCTTTTCCTTACTCGAAGACCCTTCACCTGAAATAGTTAACCTATAAAATTGGATGTGATGCAAATCTCAATAACCAGAGGTAAATTCTATTCATATGCTTCAAATTAATCAGCATATATGTATTAAACCAAATAGGCATAAGAAACATTAATCATATCAGTAAATGAAATAATTGAACTACTAGTGACTACCATCTCATATTAGCAATCACATATAACATGCTAAAGGCTAATAACACTAGGAAAGGCCCGTCCACAACACTAACTTTCTAATGAATACAATATGGGCTCAGTGCAAATAAGAGTCTAATTATAACTTGATGCTTGATCAAGACACAATGCACGGGTGACAGTCACACTACAACTCAACCATAGACTCACAAAGTCCAATCATAACATATCAGATAGCCAACCATTTATTTAGCATTCAAAATCATACATGTGCAACAAATATAAGATTAAATGAAATATATGTAAGGAATTAGAATGAACCCTGGTTACCTCACTCTGTAGTAGAAGACTACTAACCATACCAAAATCACCCTATAATCATAACATTAGATAATTATTACTCTAATCATTATTTATAACAACAAACCATATACTTAAAGCATTAAACTACCAATGACTACCTAGAGAATACTCACCTAGCCACCAAGGAGTCCCAAATTTGGACTTAAGCTTTACCCACCTAGAAACTCCAAGATATTACTCAATTTTCTAGGTAAATTTGTACAAAATCAATGCCCATATCATAAATCAACTATAGGGGTCTCAAACTAACAGTAAATGTATTAAAATGAAAAGAGGATACTTACTTAACCACACCCTTAGTCTCAACCTTCGAAATTCCACCATGAAAATACAAAACAACAAGTTTTAGATTTTGGGTGTAAATGAAAATGCTCTAAATAAAAAACTAATCAAGCCAAATCGAAGAGAAAGAAGAGAGGATTATGTTATATATCAGTTACTTTGACTGATTTTGGCTCTAAAAGTGAAAAACGATGGAATTATGCTACTAACCCTAGCCCCTTCCTTCAAGGGGCGAAAATAGACTTTTATTTTTGCAGCACAAGTGTTTGGGTTCCAATTCTTAGTGTGGCTGCAAAATGGGGAATGGGGGCTAACTAAATTAAGGTTTTAGATGGGTTTGGACTAACCCAAAGGCTTAAAATCCAAGTGGGTTTAGACATATGCTTGTTGAGCCATGGATTCTAGGGTTACAAGAGTTAGATAAAAGTTAAGCCAAGTTGAAAGGGTCCATTAACATTGGGTCTACACAAAATAAATGTTGGGCCTCTGAGAAATGGAATTGAATCTCCCCATGGTTAAGATTGAGTTTCTAAATTTGGCCTAAAGCATAATTAAGTTGATCTTAAGGCTTAATTTAATTATCCACCTCTCTTGATTAATTTTTTCTAATTAAACCCATATTAAATCCTAATCTATCATAATTATTCTTAATTAATTTTTTAGTGCTACAAATTGCACATTTGAGTATATATATAATGGTAGTAGCAACATACTTGTTAATGGATTTAGAGAACGAATGCTACTATTGGATATGCAATATATTTTTTAATAGTTTGTCACCTTAGTCATCATCATTTTCTTAATATGTTGTATGTTACATTTAACTTTTCATTTTTTTTTGTCAGGCTAATTTGGTAGATGAATTTTATAGGTTGCACTTGTAAGATCCTTTGCTTATAGATTTTTGTAATACTGTAGGTTAAGACTCTAGCAATATATTACATGCTCTAGGTGAACAATGGCTTTCCTTTTGTTTTTTATTCCAACCTGCTAAACAGGCACTTGATCTATCTAGGCATCAGATTTTGACAAGTCATGTAAGAAAGGGAGTTAAGGCTACCTGTCAACCTAACAGCCTACTACTAAAAGAAATGGCCAACAATAATAAGGGCTAATGTAGCAAGACATTGGCATTGATATTCTCAATGTATTTTCATACATTCTAACTCTAGTGTAGTAGGATATTGGTATGGTTAGTCCATCTTATTCCATACTGCTTAGCTAATTTGGTGTCTTCAATGAAGCAGGTCCCTCCTTTTACATGCTTCCCTCACATTTGTTTTATTTTGAAACCTCTTAACAGATGTCTAGCTCTCTCAGATCATTTGCAAAGCTTCTATTCTATACATCTATGTATAATGCCATGTATGCTGGATGCTCTTTTAAACCTAAAAGATCATTGCAATCAGAATTTATGATATCACCTAAACCAATTTCTCCAGTTTAATCTCCATCCTTAAATTTAATCTCTCATCCCACAGCCTAAGAGCAACAAAAGCCAAAGGAAGGGTAATAATAACCATAGTGTAAAAGGAAAAGACCTTTTCATAGCACAAGAAGTCATTTATTATAGATATTTTTATAATATTTATGTCGATATAATTTTATATCGAATATCACATGATTTTTTTTATTTTATTGTTATTTTTCTTTTAATTATTTTTTATATTACAATTTTTCCTTTCACTTAATTAAATAAAACAAATATTTTTAAAAAATTAAAGGAAATTCAAAATGGTTAAATCCGAATTCCTTTTGAAATTATATATATATATATATATACACTGCATGGAATTTAAATCCAACCAATCTGAATTCTATGCAACCCTAGCCAAATTTAGAAGGCATAAATCTCAATTTGGCTATTTTATTATCTTCGGCAATTACTTTTTTTCCCATGTTGCCTTTCATGTTATTCTCACACTTGTTTATTACCTATCCATAAAGAAGCCCCCTATCCTCTCCCATCACTTTATTTCCAAGGACATTAGAAGTAATGGTGGGAAATTTCTATCAAAGAATTTATAGTTTGGATATACCTTTGGAAAATAAATGAATAATGTATAATTAAAAAAAGATAGATCAAAAAGTGCAAAGCAAAGTAGCTTTCAATATAAAATTGAAAAAAAAATTAATATTGGAATTTTTTAAATTTTTTTAAACTACACCTTATATAATATTAGAAAATATCTATTTATAAGAATTATTTATAATAAAATAAAATAAAATGTGACCATATTGATGTAAATTTCATAAGGATTTGAATCATAATGAACTTTTGACAAATAAATTAGAATAAAAAATTATGTAGCTCAAGTATTTTATAAAATAAATCTTATTTATGTTGACACATGTTTGTCCATAATTGTTAGAGATTAAAACCCTAAAAAACAAGTTAAAGAATATATGTCTCTGCATTCTAAAAGCGCTCGCTATGCTGATATTGTTGCTATAGTGACAATTAGGAATGGCACTATTTCATATTCCAAGTCCATATATGAAGAGTTACATATCAACATTGTGGGGAAGCTCATACAGTATAATTTGGATTCTTTTAAAATTTAAAAAAAAAATTATATGAAATCTGGACCGTCTATATCACATCTAGACTGTCCAGATGGATATGCACGCATAGGATCTAGACGGTGCTAAACATAGTTATGACAAGGACTAGTAATAGCTATAAAGAACTTGCTGTGCTTAATAATGCCCATTAATACTCCCTGACCACAACTTTTTCTTAATAGGAGTGGCATTAATTGCAATAAATTTTTTCATATAAAGCTTTACATCCGAATTCTCTACCGTTGTAGGCTAACGAGAAAGAATCCTATTAGATTAAAATGTTTTTTCTTATAATTTACAAATTAGAAGTATGGAAATAAAAATTATAATTATGAGATTTATATTTTTTAACTGTATTATATAATTAAAATTTTCAAAATATAATTTTTAATTAACATTTTTAATCTCATAATTATAATTTTTATCTTTATATTTTAAATTTAGAACCTAAATATTAAACCCTCTCCTATTGACGCTACAACGGGAGAGAATTCATTGTCTAAAGCTTTGCAGATTAACCAGAATATTGGTCTAAATAAAAAGCTAAGCATGTTATGGTCAATAAAACGAGGCATAAATGTCACTTACTTGCTTGAATAAGTATTTTTTTATTTGAGAAAATTATAATTAAGGATTTTAAATTAAATATTTTATTAAAGACTTTTAAATCTTAAAATTATTTAAAAAATTTAAATATTAATAATTTTAACTCAAAATTTTAAACTATAATTTTTTTGTAATCTAGATTTTTTATTTTTAAATCTTTTTGAATAATTTTAAATTTTAAAATTCTTTAATATAAATATATTATCAATTTAAAATTTTTAACTGTAATTTTTCTTTTTTAGTACATGTGCTCCTTGATCTAGGGACAAATAACTTTCTTAGCCACGACGAAGAAAAGGATAGCGTGGATGTCTTTATATGTATTAAGGGATGCTTTAGCGGTTCGGTCAATTTTTGAATCTAATCAAATCGAACTACATAAATTGGTCTGTTAATTTTTTTTGGGTGAAATTGGTCAACTAATTTATTAGAACTATTTTATATATTTTGAATTAACTCAACCTAACCTAACCAAATCGTTCAAAATAGGTTTGATTTGTTAGAATTGTTGAATCTTGTATGAAATTAGAACACTAATTTTGAGATTAAAGTAAAAAATATACTTGTGGTTGTCATAGCAGTAATTTAGAAGTTGGATCTTCCTCTCTATCACCTGATGTTTAGAAGTTGAGATTAAAGTAAAAAATACACTTGTGGTACATGTTGCATTCAATCCTTACACAAGTAAAATATTAAAAGTGATGATCATCAATAACATATCAAATATATGAAAGTTCATTAAATTTATCGATATAAACAAAAGACATCCGCAGAATCATCGCATAAAATAAAACAAAAGAAGGCAAAATAAGTGAACTCTCACTAACTTAAAAGATCAAAAGACCCTAAGATACCCATGTTCTCAATATGTTTATTAAACTACACGGGCCTTAATCCTTTAGTTAGAGGATCAGCAAACATTAACTCGGTGTTTATGAATTCTATGACAACGTCTCCTTTCTTAACTATTTTCTGTAATATTCACTACCACAATCGCACCTAACTATTTTGATAATACTCTCCAATTGTTTCTCCACCTCTATTTGATAAACTTTCAACATGTCAAGGGTCTTAGACTTTTTTTGATGAGAAAAACATATCTATAATGAAAAAATTATCAATAAAGGATAAGGTCCACTGATATCGATGTTTATTATTTCTAAAAGGTTTTTGCTACTAGTTGCACCCTTCTTCTTAGTTATAGTCAATTTTCCTCTCACATGTGTTTATCTCTTTATACCATAATAATGGTTAATAGTTCTCAATATTAAAAGATAAATTGTCAATTTTGGAATTCAAACACAGTCTGCATAGTCAGATAAAATGTATTTGCCAATCATATTAGAATCATAAAAAATTTCAACACTGTTCCTTTTAAAATTGAAAAATATCCAACTTTATTAATCAATAAAAGAGAAACTTAATATGCTAAAAAAATTCTAAACAAAGCAGATAATCATATCCCCAAAAAATAAAAGTAAAAATAAGGTTCTTATATATTCAACTTCAATGCCCGCACTATTTCCTACTTTTAGCTTGGACTCATTCTCCCTTGGTTTCCTGTTGATTCTTAATCCCTTAGTCTCTGCCTTTCTTTGCTAGCCAATCTTTACATTTTAGACAATCAGCTTTTTTATGACCCTTCTTCTTACAGAAATAACAACTTATATCCTTTATTTTATCTCCATCATCTGCAATTTGATGCTCTCCATGCCTTTTGAAGTTCTCATCTTTTTAGGAGCATGTGTTTTCTTGTTCTTAAATCTTTCTTTTCCCTTATGAAAATTTAGCCTATTGTGGGAAACTAAATATACATTCTCATTTTTTTCCTTCTTCAGTTTTTCATCCTTAGCCACGCATTTAGAAATTAAGTTATTTAGATCCCAAGTCTGATCTTGTGTGTTGTAAGCAATTTTGATTTGACTGAATTCTTGCGGAAGCGAATTAAGTGCATGATGAATGACAAAGCTATCTAGAATTGGAATATTATAAGCCTTAATCTTAGTTTGAGCATGCACCATCCTCATGATATATTCCCTAACTCCCTTAGTGTTATCATATCTCATACTTGTCAATTCACCCATGAGTTGTCCTACCTCAACTTTGTCAGACACATGATACCTCTTTCCCACAGCATTGAAACATTCCTTAGCATTTGTAGTTTTTGGTAAACCACTCAAAATATTCATCAATTGATCTTTTCATAGCTATAAGACTGAGGCGGTTGGATTTGTCCCAATTAGCATAATACTCTTTTTGTTCATCAGTACTATTCATAGTGGGTTTCAAAGGTTCGTTTTTATGTAATGCCATATTTATGTCCACTATTCCCAGGAAAATTCTACATCTTGTTTCCATCTCTTATAGTTGGAACCATTCAAGACCTCAATGGTAGCATTATTTATTGTTCATAGCAAAAGAGACTGTAGATAAAATTGCAACATGGTCAGTAAAGTAGGCAATTTCAAAGAGCTTAAGTTGAGCAAACTATCTTTGAGAAGCACTTATTGCATTATCATGAACTCTCTGTTGGGCAAAGAACATAACATGCTTTAGGCCTCTCTAGCATGAAGCTAATATGAATGAGGATATATAGTATTGCGAGTCTTATCCCCTTTGAGTAGATAATTCTCTCAAACTACATATCTCAATAAAACAAGGAAGTTTATAGTTGAGAAAATCTATCCCTTTTGGGTAGATAAATTCTCTTAACTGTTTCCTTCCACCAGCACACTTTATGCCATACCAGAATTAGTATATATAATAACCCCATTTGGGCAAGTAATTATATAGAGTAACTCAATTTCTATCAACAAGGGAACTCATCGATTTTGTGTATTTAAATATATATATAGGAAATATATATTTAATGAAAAAATATATCTCATTAAATATAATATACATATTTAATGAAAAATATCTTGGTGATATAAATACACAAAATAATATTCTCATACTAGAATTAGGAAATTGTCTTACCTCCTATCAACAAAAAGAACTGAATAGTTTTAATAACTTTGATGAATGAATCACTTTGGTGATTTATTCGTAATAGTGTATTAAAACAAAATTCCTAAACTAGGAGAAAATCCATATCTCATTAAGATACTTTTACAATATGTATCCTAAAAGGTTAGTTATGAACTATGTTTGCTTGAAAATTGTGAACAACAATAAATTTAACTTAAATAAGGTTCAAGTATTAATGTTTTATGTCTCAACTTGAGAGTATAAATATTGAATATGTTTTTAGGGAGAGTACGCCTTAATTTCATGCTCTAGATATATTAAAATGTATTCCCAAATTGTTTTATAATTTTCTGAGGTTGTTTAGTAGCTCAAAATAATCAAAATAGCCATTTTTCAATTAAAAAATTAAAAAATTAATAAATAACTTTTTTAAGCTTCAAAAAATAAATTAAAAATCATAGAAAATTAAAAGATTCTTTAATTTAAAATATGAAAGAAGAAACATACCAATTAGGATTGGGGGTGGCCCACACGCACCACCCTCACTTATGCCCGCATGTGAGACTAAATGAGGCTTGCTGAGGCTCGATTGGAGGTTGTCTTCAACCTCCAACCAGGTCAACCCACGAGTCTGGGTGGCCTTTCGAACCCACTATAGACCCACAGCATATTTACTCAATTTTGAGTGAATTTTGCTGCTTCAAAGCCTGAGTTTTGTTTAAAACCCTACTCCTAAGTGATTTATGGCATCAATTGTGTATGAAATGAAACCAAATGAAGAATTTATATATGTTTCTCAATGGGTTTCGTAGACACGGACCTTGGCTATACAAATCATGTTTTGAAGCAATTTACTATTGGAAGTCATGGGGTTTTGATGTAAAACAAAATTTCTAAGATGTTTGGATGGTTAATTGAACCAATTAACAAAAGAATTTGATGAATTTTATGAATATGTATATGGGTTTTGAAACATGAACCCTAACTTGTCATCTTGTAATTCGAAGCCTTTTAACACCGAAATCTATGGGGTTTTAATGTAAAACAAGGTTTGTAATGTGCATGGATCATCAATTTAACGAAAAGATAAAGGGAGAAGAAGAATTTTTCAGTTATTCGATGAGTTTTGAACAAGAACCCTAATTTGCCCTTTTGCATTTTTTTAAGCTATTCAATGGGTTTTAATGCAATTAAATGTTATAGAAAGATTAACAAACATAAGATGAAGGTTTCCCATACAATAATTCAAGAAAAAATGTCAATTTAAGAGAAATCAAAAGTAGGATGAACATGTATAATTCAAACTTTTGAACTTTAAATTCTCTTTACTCAGTTGGAATTAGAAAGTAAATAATATATCATATGAAAACTTGTGATCTAGAGAACAAAAATCCTAAACTTATTTGCCCAATTAACTAGCAATAATAGAAGAATTTAAGGGCCAAAGATTAGTTCTAATTCATATAGAATCCATATCAAAACTATGAAATTTTTTATTCTAAATTTCATACATAAACCTAAGGCTCTAATACCACTATTAGAATTGTCGAATCTTGTATGAAATTAGAACACCAATTTTGAGATTAGAGTAAATAACATACATGTGGTTGCCATAGTAGTAATTTAGAAGTTGGATTTTCTTTCCTATCACCCTATATGCTTAGATGAATGACTTTCAATGGGACTAGCACTCTCTTAATTAGGGTTAGAGAGGGGACCTAGCTTTATTTAAAGTTGTTTTATTGGGCCCTCCTATCATAGGTTTCAATAAAATTGTGCCCCACACTTTAATTTGCTCACAAGACTCTTTTAATTAAATGTGTGCTAAAACCCATTAACTTCATGACCACTTAATTAATAATTGGACTTATGATAAATTTTAATGGACCATGGTCAACCCATTTTTAGAAATCATGAAAAGAATTAATGTGAGCCCACATAAAAAATTTTCAACATGGTATAGATCAATCGTTTTTTAACCTAAAGCAAATCAAATTGAACAAAGTAGTTTACTAAATTGTTTAGTTTATTTGATTTCTTTAAAAAAGAATGCACTTGAACCAAATCAAACCATTTAAAATTGGTTTAGTTTAGTGAGTTATTTTTCAACTTACATTAGGCAATTTAAATAATTATTGAATCTATTTGATTGTTTTGGAAATGATTCAACTGAACCAAACTAAATCTATCAAAATCAAGGCTTTATGCCTCTTTTTTTTCTACCAAAAGAAATCCACCAAAATCAATTTGATTTAATTTTTTTAAGCAATATTGATCTCTCAGAAATGTTTTTCTTGAGTTTAACCAAATTGATTTAAATGAAAAGTAATTAATACTTTTTTCCAAAAAAAAAGACTTTAAAAAAATACATGAAATTATTTTTAATTTTTATAAATGAAAAATAAAATTTTAAATATTCCACCTCAACTTTGATTTACTAATAAACATAACAAGAATTTTATGAGTATAATTATAAAATTATAAATTATAAAAATAATATAATATAAGTTGATTTGTTTAATTCATATGTCAACCAAAAATTAAATCAAACTCAATTTTTAGTTATTTGATTTGGTTTTGTTTTCCATTTTACTCACCCACACTTTTCTCTATGTTTTCACTTTTGTTTCTAATTTTTCACGGGAAATGTTAGGTAAAGAGTTTGAAGTATTATACTATCTATGATTCCTAGAGTATTAAGTATGAAAATAAAAATAAGATAAATGAAATAAATAAATAAAATGTTACTCATATCTGTCCTTTTCATCACCATATAAAACATAGCTTTAGTCATTGATGTATTTTTAAATTTGTGTTTGATTATTAAAAAAGATTTTATACAAATTTTAAGTCACATAATGATTGAGAGTTTAAGCTTCAAATTACTGATTATTGATGATGATGGATCTAATGGGGTATAGGAAAGGGATAACGTAATTGGATTTAATAGTATCGTGATGTTTAGTTGTAACTGAATCAAATTGGTGGGCAAACGATTTTGATAGGAGAGTTTATTTTAGAATTTC
This sequence comes from Erythrophleum ivorense, assembly GCA_026724425.1. Taxonomy (NCBI): domain Eukaryota; kingdom Viridiplantae; phylum Streptophyta; class Magnoliopsida; order Fabales; family Fabaceae; genus Erythrophleum; species Erythrophleum ivorense. The sequence continues at coordinate 121,553 of JAIUCV010001174.1, forward strand.
CAATAATAAAAGAATCTAATTAATAATTTGATTTAAGAGATATATGATTTTATGTAAAATAAAAGAAATTTTTTATAAAATTATGTGTAATATTTATTATATATTTATAATTATTATTTATTATATTTAATAATATTTATTTTTTAAATTTAAATTAAAGTAAATATACAAATTTTTTTATTTATAAAATTTTTTATTTTATTTTTTATCTCATGTATCAAATAGACTATTAATAAATCATGTATATCAGCTGCAATCAAATTAAAATTTATGAGATGCTAATGTACTTTTTTTAATTAAAAAAATTACATCTCTTTTACCATAGGAAAATAATAGACTAATGGACAAAAGAAGCATTGACAAGTGAGTGGCCTATCATGACCCGTTCAAAAAGAGCAACACGGATGAGGTTTTAGAGTATCTAAAATCTTTCGGAGTATTCCAAAATGTTCTAGAGAAGACTATGTTACTCTTGAAACCTCAAGAAACATTAGAAAATTAGAATTCTAGAAAAGTGTACATAAATATCTCTTGTAAATATCTTGTAAAATATTCTAGAATTCAATATAAACTGTTGGATAGGATTGATCTCCATCATCTATTAAGAAGGTGGGAAAGTTCTAGAACCTGGGGGAGGCCTATAAATACCTCCACCCTCCTCATTTGTACATATCCAAAAATTGAGCAATACAAGTTCTTCCTTCAAAAGCTCTCTAACTCTCTTTATCACTCTCATCTTGCCTATTTAAGGGTTTGGCTAACTAAGCAAGATCAAGAGGGTTGATCAAAGTTAAGGCCGGCATGGTTAAGGATTTAGGTGAAAGTTCCAAAACTGTGACAATGTGGTATCAAAGCTTTGGTTCGAGGGAACCTAGTTCTACCGTTGGTTCGAGGGAGCCAATATTTGTAGGCAAGGATGTCTGGCACAACCGAAGAAGTTGTTGTTCGCGTGGAAGGAAGGGGAAGGGAGTCCCAACCACCACAAGAGGGAGACAAGAAAGGGCGGCGAGGCTTTAGCAAGATACGTGTTGAGGACTTTGCTACCTTGTCCGTGAAAGTCTCCGCTCTAGAGGATGCCATGCTGGAGATGGCTTCTAGAGTGGAGAAAGTGGAAGGTGACTTGAGTACTATCGAGGCTCATTCTCTAGGAGAACTTGAGAATCTGAAGACAAGTGTGGACGCCTTGCACAACTCTGAAGAGTAACGTGCTGAATCCATGCGATCATTAGAGGGAGCAGTGACGAATGCCATCATTGTTATGCAAAATCAATTAAATTCCCTTAAGGCTTTATTGGAAAGCCAAGGGAGGAATCCATTGGTGGCTGGTACCAGTGGATCGAGGGAAGTAAGGTTGGATCTTCCCAAGCCCAAAGAGTTCAAGGGTGTGCGGGATGCCAAGGAAGTGGAGAACTTCTTGTGGCAAATAGAGCGTTACACTGAAGGCTTGGGGTTGAATGATGACCAAGCCAAGGTACGTACTGCTTCTTTGTTCTTTACTGACAATGCCATGTTATGGTGGCAAAGGAAGCATGCAGATATAGAGAAGGGCCTTTGCACTATCAATACATGGGAAAAGTTCAAAAAGGAATTGAAGAGGCAATTTTACCCAGAGAATGTTATGTATGAGGCACGCAAGAAGCTGAGGGAGCTTAAACACAAGACCACCATCTTCGAGTATGTTTGTGAGTTCACAACGTTCATGCTGCAAATTCCTAACTTGAGTAGCGAATACCTACTCTTTTATTTTATCAATGGCCTTCAAAATTGGGCCAAGTATGAGCTACAACGCCGAGGTGTGAAAGACGTGGACGAGGCCATTGCCGTAGCCGAGAGCCTCATAGAATACCATAAGGAGAAAGGTGACACCTCCAAGCCCAAGTCTTCCAAACCTAACCAAGGAAATAGTGGGGGAGACAAGGGTAAGATTGTGTACAAGAGTGGCAATGGCAAGCCACCTCAAAAGAAACCATTCGATAACCAAAAGAAGATCCCAAGTAGCACCGTCGGTTGTTTCGTGTGCAAAGGACCTTACAGAATGAAGGATTGTCCTAAGTTGGGGACATTAGCAGCTATGGTTGAGGAACGGGAAGCTCAAGAAGAAGAAGAAGAGAAGGCAAGAATGGGGTCACTTCGACTCCTTAATGCCTTGAAGGCCAAGCCTGCTCCTAAAGTCCCTAAGGGTGAAGGGCTACTCTATGTGGAAGCAAAGTTGAATAGGAAGTCGGTCAACATAATGCTTGACACTAGAGCGACCCACAACTTCATCACGCTAGAAGAGGCCAAGAAGGTTGGTCTCAATGTGGTGCGAGGAGGAGGATGGTTGAAGGCTGTCAACTCTTTCTCCAACACAACTTCGTGGGATAATGCGTGGAGTTGAGCTACACCTTGGGAGTTGGTGTGGCAAGGTGGATTTCTTGGTTGTCCCCATGGATGACTTCAAGGTAGTGCTTGGCATAGAGTTCTTGAGGAAGGTAAACGTCTGCCCCATGTCTTACTATAATTTCATTTATGTTCTTGAAAATGGGGTTACTTGCATGGTGCCCGCTTCAAGGCGTAGTAGTGGGCCTCACTTATCTGCTATGCAAGTAAAGAAGGGCTTCAAAAGAGGTGAAGTCACTTACTTGGCTGCCCTAAGGGAGGTAGATTCCAAGGACGAGCCAACTAGAGATGTCCCTCCTGTCATCAAACATGTCCTAGAGGAGAACTAGGACATGATGCCACCTAAGTTGCCTAAGAAGCTCCCACATCGTCGAGAGGTAGATCATAAAATAGAATTGGAGCCAAGGGAAAGACCACCTGCCTTAGCACCCTACCGGATGGCACCGCCGGAATTGGAGGAGTTGAGAAAGCAGTTGAAGGAGTTAATTGATGCTAGGCACATTCAACCCTCCAAGGCACCTTATGGAGTGCTGGTCTTGTTCTAGAAGAAGCAAAATAGATCGTTGCGACTATGCATTGACTATCGGGCTCTAAATAAGGTAATTATCAAGAACAAGTACCCTATTCCTCTTATAGCTAATTTATTTGATCGATTAGGCAAGGTGAAGTACTTCTCGAAGCTAGATTTAAGATCTGGGTATCATCAAGTTCGAATTGTCAAAAGAGATGAGCCCAAGACTACCTATGTGACACGATATGGGTCTTTTGAGTGGTTGGTCATGCCATTCGGACTGACTAACGCACCCATGACATTATGCACATTAATGAATAAGATCTTTCATCCATACTTGGACCAGTTTGTAGTGGTATACTTGGATGACATTATTGTCTATAGTAGCACATTGGAGGAGCACGCTGATCAACTACGAGCTGTGTTCAAGACCTTGCAAGAGAATGAACTTTATGTGAGGAAGGAGAAATGCTCTTTTGCAAGGGAGGAGGTACACTTCTTGGGACATGTCGTCTCTCAAGGGACCTTATGTATGGACGAGAGGAAGGTACAAGCTATCAAGGAATGGGAGCCACCAACTCGAGTGCCAGAGTTGAGGTCATTCCTTGGGTTGGTAAATTACTACCAGCGGTTCATCAAGGGCTACTCTGCAAGGGCAACCCCACTTACAGAGTTATTGAAGAAGAATAGATCATGGGCCTGGACAACGAAGTGTTAAAGGGCCTTTAAGGATCTAAAGGCAGCCGTAATAGAAGAACCAGTGTTGGCTCTCCTAGATTTCTCAAAGTCATTTGAGGTGCACACGGATGTGTCAGATTTTGTAATAGAAGGGGTTCTTATGCAAGAAAGGCATTTGATCGCCTTCGAAAGTCGCAAGTTTAATGATACCGAAAGGAGGTATACTGTGCAAGAGAAAGAGATGACTACAGTGATCCATTGCTTGCGCACTTGGAGACATTACTTGCTAGGGGCAAAGTTCATGATCAAGACTGATAATGTGGCAACGAGATACTTCCAAACACAAAAGAAGCTGACCCCCAAGCAAGCTAGAGGGCAAGACTTCCTAGCTAAGTTTGATTATACATTGGAATACAAGCCAGGAACATCTAATGTGGTGGCTGATGCACTCAGCAGAAAGGCCGAGTTCGCTACCCTAAGTCAAGTGGAGGGAGACCTGATGGCCAAGATTAAGAAGGGTATGGCTCAAGACCCCTTGGCCCAACAATTGGTGGAGTTGGCTAAGGGAAGAAAGACCAAGAGATTTTGGGGTTAAAGATGGTCTTCTCTATATTATGGGGCAACAAATCTTTGTCCCTAAATGGGTCAACTTGAGGAAATAGTTGATCAAGGAGTGTCACGACTCCAAGTGGGCTGGCCACCTTGGGCAAAGGCGAACCTTGGCATTATTGGAGGCAACTTATTTCTGGCCACACATGAGGGATGATATGGAGCTTTATGTGAAGACTTGTCTTGTTTGCCAACAAGACAAGGTGGATAATCAGTTACCTGGAGGGTTGTTGGAGCCCTTACCCAAGCTAAGTCAACCTTGGGAGAGTGTCTCCATGGACTTCATATCGACTTTGTTGAAATCTGAGGGGTTTGGATCCATCATGGTGGTGGTGGACCTTCCCTACGTAACTTAAGGATCCATCTTGTCTTCCACATTAGCATGCTCAAACCCTTCCATGAAGACAAGGATGATCCTGATCGAGGAGTGTCCACACAAGCGCCACTAGTGACGATCAAGTCCTATGATCGCCAAGTTGAGGACATCCTTGCCCATCAAGTTGTTCGTAGGAGAGGGGTACCACCAAGTACCCAATACTTAATCAAGTGGATGGGACTGCCAGAGAGTGAAGCTTCATGGGAAGTACAAGAAGACCTTTGGCAGTTTGAAAACCACCTACGCCGGTATAAAGATGAATTCGTGACGAGGGCGTCACCGGAATAGGTGGGGGAAAGTGTCACGACCCGTTCAAAAAGAGCAACACGGAAGAGGTTTTAGAGTATTTAGAATCTTCCGGAGTATTCCAAAATGTTCCAGAAAAGACTAGGTTACTCTTAAAACCTCAAGAAACATTAAAAAATTAGAATGCTAGAAAAGTGTACATAAATATCTCTTGTAAATATCTTGTAGAATATTCTAGAATTCAATATAAACCGTTGGATAGGATTGATCTCTACCGTCCATTAAGGAGGTAGGAAAGTTCTAAAACCTGGGGGAGGCCTATAAAACACCTCCACCTTCCTCATTTGTACACATCCAAAAATTAAGCAATACAAGTTCTTCCTTCAAAAGCTCTCTAACTCTCTTTATCACTTTCATCTTGACTACTTGAGGGTTCGGCTGACTTAGCAAGATCAAGAGGGTTGATTAAAGTTAAAACCGGCACAGTTAAGGATTTGGATGAAAGTTCCAAAACCGTGACAGGCCGACATGGATGACACATGGTGCATAATCCTATTGTTGACTTCTGGAAAGCTAAACCAGCATACATTACATGTTAAAAAAATAAATTATTATTACAAATTAAAAATATTTATATCAAAATATTTTTAATTTTAAAATTATTGTAAAAATATTAAAATAAAAAATTTTAATTTAAAATTTAAAATTATAATTTTTTGTACAGATTAAATTTTCTATCTTTAAATCTTTAAAAATGATTTTAAAATTTAAAATTTTTTAATATAAATATTTTTAACTTCAAATACAATCTATAATTTTCAATACATTTTACTCCATACTGAACTGTTTTCAATTTTACTTATTCCCCCCGTCCATGCCTTCTTTCTACTTTCAATGACGGATGCGGGTCATTGTCTTGCTTTGCATAATGTTAGTGTCACTGACTCAGTATTGCTGCAGCAATAATCAAACGGCCAACCCAAATTGCCGTTAGCTATTTGTTTTGCTTGTAACAATACTTCACGTTCAGGCGTTTTTCATTTTACAAGATGATTCAACTTGGCACTCTTACTAAAATTTGGTGAAATTATTCTTTTGGTAATTATAATTTTATTTAATTTTTAATTCAATTTCTATAATTTAAAATTTTATAATTAAATTTATAATTTATTTCTTATTTTTAAATTTTTATTAACATTCAGTTAAATTTTGCTGATATAACCATTACTATGATATTTTAACACCATAAATATATATGATTTATGCTAACATAAGAGGCAAAGTTGATAATAAAGTGATATTAACTTATATATATATATATATATAGCATTTGATGCATATATTAAGTAATTTAACAGAACTGATTTAAATCATGCATATTCAGAATAACAAGATGATATATAATTAGTTAAGTCAATCAAATTTGACAAAATATTAACAAAAGTATAATAGTATGGACTAAATTAAAAAATAATTAAACTATAGTAATTCAAATGTAAATTTTTAAAATATAGGGATCAAGTTAAAAATTAAGTGAATCTGTAAGGATAAAAATATAATTTTCCCATCAAATTTTCATCTTTTTACAAAATCTTTTAGTTATCAATGAATTTTATGACATAAAACGTGGTAAGTTATAAAAAAATAATATATATACGTTTTAGTCATATATATATATATATATAAGAGCATATGATTTTTTTTTAACTTTCATCCTCTAATAATTAAATCTTATATCTGTCCTTGCTTACTTCGTATACATATATATATTTTTTATTTTAAGTTAACTAAAAACTAATTCTTATAATTTCTCTCTATATTTGTTTTTTTTTTGTGAATTGTTCTTTATAATTTCAAAATACTTATAAAAAATTCTTGTCATGAAAGATCGTGAAAATGCTGTCAAGAGGAAGCAAAGCGACAAGTATTTTAATGCACGTCGTAATAAATGATTCTCCAATTCACCCATACTTGGCCACATCACCTTGTACGAATCAGAAAATGAATGGAAAGATCCACTTCCGTGAGTTTGGATGCTCCCGTTCATCTTCTCTATTTTCTTCTCTTCATTGTCTATCAATTTGATGATAAGGGATAAACACAAGAAATGTGTATGTGTGTACTCAAGTCCAACGTGATTGTGTTAGTAGGATTATCCACCGATGACCAGACGATGGTAGCTCCGTATGAGAGCACGAGGTTGCCGTCGTCTTGTAGGGATGCAGAGGAGACGCCTAAATTCGAAGTTCCGGAGCCCCAAACCTGCTAATGAGTCAGAGGCTGCCGGTGGAGAGGAACTGAAAGGAGCAACCTGAGTCGACGAGGGAACCGTTACCGGCGGACCAGATGACGGGGGTGCCGGCGGAGTAGGTGTTGGCGGCGATAGACATGGAGAGAGAATGTGTCGTTCTGAGAATATCATGTTTGGTTTGTGTTAGAAGCGATTAGAGTAGAACCAGGTGAGATGAAGACGATGACAACAGAAATGGCAACGAGGAAGACGACATAGAGTTCTTGGGCTTGGATTTGGAACCACATTTTCTAATGGACCCAACCTGTTTGTGAAATACACTGCATTTGCTGTTGCTCAGTTTGAATTATTTAAAGGAATGAATATTAGGAGAAGACGAAATTGAATGGGAAGACTTTAACTTGAATGCTGTGATTGATTAAGAGATTTGGGATTTTTATTATTTTCAGTTTTTTTTTCTTGTGTGACTTTCGACGTTGAATTTGAATCTTCAACTATTGTTGCTTCTGATTGTGACTGTTTTGTTGCCGCTGGTCCTTTACAGTGTACAATCTGTGCAACAGTGAAGCTCGACAATGGAGATGCCGGTTTTCTTGAAATGGGTTTGAGCGAATGGGTGGAAACGGCGATGGTTTTGGTGGAAGGAATAAGCACGGTAAAGTGGTCTTTTCGCTCATTTCTGATGTGTACAGGTGATGTGGCAAAGTGGTGCGATGGAGGGCCATTTATTTCCATGTGTATTAAAATAGGGTAAATTTTTCCATACAATAGAAAGTTTGAATTTATCCATGTCCCTTCCCATGGCTCAATAGGAGTTGCCATCTCAGCTCCATGTTGTTATGGATGTTGGTTGAGTAAGACTTTGCCAAAATACATAAAAAGACTCAACAAAGTTAGAAAAATAGAAATATTTTTAATTATGTCCCACGAAGTATGTCTAATTTTTGAATAGTCCTATTAGATTGAATGTAGCAGTTTAATCTATATAGATTGCTTAATTTTGAACAAAATCCAATGACAATTGCCCTAGCTTCAAGTATGAATTGTTGCATATAGTGGAATAAAGGAGGCAACATCAATGTATGTTATATATGTTACAAATTTTGCTTTTCTGTCGAATCTATTATTTTGTTGACATTACTTGTGTCTAAAAATATCATAATATCGAAAGACTTGGGAGAATATATAGTTTTTTAGATGTCAAAATAAAAAATGTGATTGATAAGTTAATTGATAGTCTGAATTAATTAACTAATTATTCACATCCAATGAGATATGATGAATTTTATGATAAGTTGAATGTTGACTTTGAAGAGTTGAATACTTATTAATAGAGATACAGGCAACTCATCATGCAAGCAATCAACCTATTTTATTGAAAAAAAAAAAATTTAGGTGCACTTGAAGTATGATGCACTTAAAAAAATTAATGGGCAAGATTTAATTTGTATAGGTGGGGTCTATGTATAGTATATGTAGGACCTACGTGTAGATTAAATCTTAATCGTTGAGTGTATAAATGACGTGACGCACTAGGTATATGTAAAAATTACTTTCTTATTGAATGGGACAATCAATCAATTAATTCACACTATTAGTCAACTTATTGATCACACTTTTTGACTTTGATGGCTTTGCAAATTAGTCATCATTATGTTATCTCTAAACACAAATAACACTAATAGAAAACAGATTTGATGGAAAAATAACGTTTGTGAAATAGCAGGTGTCAATGTCATTTCTCTGGATACCCTGCATGCAACAATCAATTTGGAGTTGGGAAAATCGTTCCTTTGTTTTTTAAGAATTACGTAATCTATATGGGTTGAACTACAACCTTCAACATAATAGAACTATTCAAAAATTAAGCTAAATTAGTGTGGTATAATTGAAAATGTTTTTGTTGATTTCTAATTTTGTTAGTTTTTTTTTATAACCTTATTTTGGCAAAGTCTCACACAATCAATATATATTACAATTTTGACACTGAGGCAGCAAATCCCTATTGGCCCATGTGGAGTGGCATGTACAAACCCAGTTTTCCCAAAGAAATGATCTTAAGATACTTGCCACATCATGCCATGTTAAACTGCCGTTTGCGACGGGTGTTTCCTCAGGACAAACATTTTCACGACTTCTAACAATAAAGGTTCTTTCACAAACATTATAAAATTATAAAGATGAAATTCATAAATTTAATAAAATTATAAGAATCAAAAGTTCGACTTAACCTTTATTCTATTTTTCACCAATATTGACCACCTAAAAGGAGATGAATTGAGGTTAATCTCATCCATTACTTTTGCAGTACTTCATAACAACCATTTTTTTTTTTGGGAAAAAACAAGCTGCCCCTTGTCTTCACAAAACTTCCTACAGGGATACTACAAAGACATCCTCAATGCAGAGGATTCATTTCCAAACGAGATACATCGGTGCCCTTTACTTCAGATCCAAAACCTCTCAAGGAATCGGTAACAAATAATTTAGAGGAGATTAGTATTTAATTATATAAAATTTGCATATTTTTAGAATTCTATATAAAGATATTACAATAATCTTGTCAAGCCATGATAAATTGGCTCGAATTAAAATTTTTAAAAGTACCTGATGCACTTTAAATAATAAATTGTATGTAATTGTTCGTGTTTAAAAAATTTAAAAATAAATTATACTTAATTATAAATTCTCGTTTTGTTATTAATAATGTGTACAGATCAAACTCATTCATTTCTCTTTGCGTGTTACCTATTCCATCTTCTAAGCTACCGCGGAAAATCTAGGGCTTTCGGACAAACAGAATCCGCCGTTTCACTGCCTGTCTGCCACACAATACTGGGGTGACCGACTATCATTATCGCCTGCAACTGACCTTATCATTTGCTTTAATTCTGAACTAAAGTCACTCTTTAGTTTATCGGACAACGAGATTTTGAACCTAATCTGATTTTAATATTTTTAAAATAGATATTATTTAAAATAAATTTTAAAAATAAAAAAATATTACAAAAATCTGTTTAAATCAATATTTTAAAATATTTTATTTTTTATTTTTATTTTTTATTCTATAAAATAAAAGTTGAACAAAATATGTAAAAAATATTTTAATATTTTTATTTCTAAAAACACAATTTTATTTTTGTATTTTACAAAATACTATTAAAAATATATTATCAAACAATTTTTTATTTTTTTATTTTTAAAAACAAAAAATTATTCTAAAAATAAAAAATAAAATAAGTCTTTTATAAACCTGTTTCTTTGATCCTTATACATATATATTATAATTTAATTTCGTAAATAAAATTATTATTAGTAATATTTTCTCATTAATTTATTATTAATTAAATTAATAATTAATCCATATATTATATTATGTTACAATAACAATGTAATATAACTTATTTAAAAATATTTTATATATTATTACATTTATTAATTTTATATATAAAAAATTAACATAAACACATTATAAATAATTATTTTATTTATGATAGATTAAATTTAAAAATATTTTTAAGTGAGGAATTAAATTTAAAAAATAATTTCATAAAATATTAAATAAATAAATAATCAAATTAAGAAGATAATTATGTAAAATACTTTTATTAAACAACATTAACACCCCACGATCTCACACACAATAATATTATTAAACAACTTAGTAAATTTGTGAAATCCAAGAAAAAAGAAAAATATGCATTCTTCGTTCTTTTTCTTGATTTAATCTCTTTAGTCATTCAAGATTCAATTCACAATTCTAGATGAAACGGAAGGACTTTTATTTTTGAATCCCTATCTAAATTTACAGTAGCAGGACAAATTTAGATATATGTTTAGTTCATATATAACTAGTTAATATCTAATACCACATATACATGTGTTTTTTCCATACCGTAAACCTATTATTCGTGTCTTAGATTCAATCGGATTCGAGAAAGAAAAATATGCCTGTGTAGTAATAGAAAAGAAATTCCCTATATAATCAACATTAACAAAATGAGTTCTTAGAATCCCTATTATTGATAAAACATTAATAGAACATGAAATTCAAAAATTAGATATTAAAGATGAAATATCAGAAATATATATACCTGAAATATAATTACTGATAAAAGCCTACTTTAAAGCTGTAATAGACACCCTTATAGAACTACTAATCACTGACAATCGAATTATAGATAATGTTCCCAATTTGGCTTCTATATCTAAATCTTCTATTTCCTTTAAGATATTTTGGTCTTCCTTTTCTTTATCTAAGGTGTCTTGTATATTTTTGGTTTTTGATTCAGGTGTAGGTGTAGGTGTATCAATGTGAGATATATATACTGATTTTTTCTTTTCCAGTTATTCAAATTCTTCTAAGGCATCAAAAATATTCATGGTTCTTGGTTTAGGTTTAGGTGATTCTACATATATGGCTGATAAATTGAAATACTACACTTAATCTCTGCTAAGCAGTTTAGCTAGTCATACCTTTAATATACAAAATATTTTTCTTTATTGATGAATGCTTGAATGTACAAAAGGGGAGTGCTTGGAATTCTCAGAGGAATTCAGAGTTATATGTGACTTGTAAAAGAAGTAAGAATGAGTAGTGCTGGAAAAGAAATACATCTCATAGAATTATTTGCTAAAGATACTCCAATACAAATAGGAGAATATGACCTAAAAATTCCACTTTTACACCAATATAATGAAACCACTCCTAATATAATCTTAGGAATGGATTTCTTAGGACAATATATGCCTCTGCCTCTACATTTTTCAGAAAAAATTCTAATATTAACAACATCATGTAAACACCAAGCTTGAGCAATTAGGATACAAAATCCGTATAATAGAACTGATACAAACTTTAAAAGAAAAGAATTAGAAAATGAAGTCCAATATATTCCCAATAGGAAAGCCATTGATAACGAAGTCACTAAATTCTTGAGAACCTATTAAAGATTTCGCCATAATATACATAGATGACATTTTAATATTTTTAGAAAATGAGGAATAGCATGAAAATCATTTAGACCAATTTATGAAGATAGTTGAAGAAAAAGGAATTAATATTTCACCTAAGAAAATAGAATTAAGGAAGGAAAGAATAACATTTTTAGGACACTATATTAGTGCAAACGGTCTAGAATTACAAGAGCATATTAGTCAGAAAGTAAAAAATTTTATCAAAATAACAAATAAAAAATAATTACAATCATTTTTAGGATTAGTCAACCAAGCTAGAAATTTTATTCCCCATCTATCAAAGTATACTGCTCAATTAACTAAATTAGCTGGAGAAAAATCTCTTTGGCAATGGAATGAAGAGACCGAACAACTTATTAAGAAAATTAAGAATCTATGTAATAATTTACCCAAGTTAACAATACTAACTCAGGAAAACATAAAATGGATCATTTATACTGATACATCTGATAATTATTAGGGTGCTGCCCTATATCATGAAAATAGTAAAGAACAAGAAATTATTACTAAATATGCTAGTGGAAAGTTTAACGAAAGCTAGATTAAATATCACTCAACTTGGAAAGAATTTTTAGCAATAATTAAAGCCGTAGAAAATTTTGAATTACTTATTGTTAATAGTCACTTTATAATTCGAACCGATAACACTCAAGTAAAAAGTTAGTTAGCAAGAGGATTAAGAACTAATAGATTAGAAAATAAGATGTTATATAAATGGTAAGCTGATTTATCTCATTATGATTATTCTATTGAGTATGTGAAAGGAAAAAATAACTTGATTGCTGATTTCTTATCCAGAGATGGAGCAATCTCGACCAAGTAAGGATGCGAATAATTAACAACAAGAAGAGGAAAATTCTTATCCTCATCTTATTGCAAGAATAAATGCCATGGAACTCAATATCAGGTATTTTGTCTTTTCAGACAACAAATCAAATGAATAATATCAGCAATACTGTCAATTATCTCATTCAGGCTATGAGTAACTTCAATTCCCATGTTGGTGAGTTGGAAAAACGATTAATCCAATTAGAAAAACAAGTAATGGGTCTTTCACCCACTCCAACTCCTCAATCAATTCCTCAAAGTCCATCAACTCACATTCCATCTACCCCCTCTTTTGCGGCCATCTTAGAACAGGAAACTAAACAAGCCTAAGAACAGGTCCAATCCAATCTACAAATAGCCTCCTCATCAACCTCGAATCTTTTAACTCAAGCCCAAAGAAGGCTCTATGAGCAATATGAGTATTTTCAAGCCATTATCCACAAGCTTAACCAATGCCGAATATCAGCTCAAACCATCAAATACATTTCTCATTCTTCAATTAACAAAGCTGTCATTAATCCTAGTACTAATCCACAATTAGTTTATACTTTATTCTGTTATGAATTAGTTCACTATATTTATCCCTTGAAAGAACTCACAGAATTATTTCTGTTACCAAAAGCCGTCCAAGAAGCCGCCAAACACTATTGCAATATCATCACCCAATACATCATGTATATGAGATGTTATTCAACAGTAGCTGAAATAACCTCACAAAGATTTTATCCTCCCATTAACCTTATTAAATTTGGAACCACAAAGAAACCCTTCGAATTTGAGAAATCCGAAAAATCCTCTATTGACCAAGAAAAATTTCGTACCCTTATCTCAAAAACAAGAGCTCAAGAAATTGAAACTATTTTTTCAGAAATGAATAGAACTTTATCCAGTGAAGAACTCCAATGGACGTACTTCACTGGCCAGTATTCATGTATCTACTCAGTAGAAGAATAAGCAGAAAACCTCGATTATTTACTGAATTTTATGAAAATATAAAAACAAATCAAATGGATAATGCTGACGACACCAAGAAAAGAATATGCCAACAACTATCGGAATATCCTTTCCATGTATGTATTTACTGCAAAAACAAAGACAAAACCGCCGAAGTCCAGAATAATCCTCCAACAAGTATCAACATCCTCGAAATCTGAAGTAGTGTCAAAATAACGACGTGACAAAAAGGAAAAGAGAAAAAGCCAAAGAAGGAAGAGCCAAAGTCAAAAAGAAGGGAACAAGAAGAAAGCGACATAAAGAAAAAGCAAGAATGACTTAACAAGAAGACAAAGAAAAAAGTGACCCAAAGCAGCTGACAACCGACAACAAAAAAAGGACTTGACACAGAGAAAAAGAAGAAGTGACAAAAACAACTTCATCTTATCCGCAAAGAATCTACTTTATTAAAGTTTAATTATTGTAGTGCGGCAGAGGAATGCCTCTCGCTCGCCTCTCCTCATCTATATAAAGCCTTGTAATCCACATAACAAACACACGACTTATAAGCCATCTTTTATAAGTCACATATAACTCTGAATTCCTCTAAGAATTCCGAGCACTCCCCTTTTGTACATTCAAGCTTTCATCAATAAAGAAGAATATTTTACAGATTAAAGGTATGACTAACTAAACTCCTTAGCAAAGATTAAGTGTAGTATTTCAACTTATCAGCTATATATGTTGAATTGATCCTATTCCGCTATGTCAATACTAAAATGAGAATTAGATATCTTTTGAATAGTAAATTAGAACTGAGAATAATTATGCCTCCGGTAGAAAATGATGGAAGACTGTGCTGAGCTAAACTAAAAGAGGAAGGTTCCGTAGCTACCGTGTGTAGCCCTGTGTGCCCTATGAACGGCCTTGTGTGCCTTGTAGCATGGCTCTGTATGAAAGAGGATAGAGTTTGTTCCTTCTGTGACCCGGTTTAGCTTCGGTCAACCCTTATTCCTAATTCTAAGTTACCTATTGAATAGATAGCTGATTTCGCTCATTTCAGGCTATCTACGTGTGCCTTGTAGCATGGCTCTATATGAAAGAGGACAGAGTTTGTTCCTTCTGTGACCCGGTTTAGTTTCGGTCAACCCCTATTCCTAATTCTAAGTTACCCATTGAATAGGTAGCTGATTTCGCTTATTTCAGGCTGTCAAGAGTAATGGTATCAGAGCATCATGGATGGATGATAAGAAAGAAATATAAAACTTAATCTTTGAATTTTAACTTAAGTCATAGTACCCTGCGTTCATAATCTGTATATCTGCTTACTTCTGCCTGCTTACTTGACGCACTCTCTTGCTTATCTGTTCTATTGCTTTCTTACTTAATAATCTTCATTATAACCCTTCATTAAGTTTGATAACAAAATGGCTTTATTAACACGAATTGAACCTCGAATTTATGAGATGGACCAGAATAGCTTACCAAGTAGAAGCTTTATTCCTATCCCAAATGAAACATTAGTCACTGCACCTTTCATGTTTGTTCCTGTATCAATCATAGCATGGTATTTTCATGATTGGTATTTTTGGTAGTTGAATTTTACTAAAATATAGTAAAACTTTATTAAATCAATTTGACTTTTTCTAAAATCACTACTTGGTGTTCTATATTAATTAAAATTCTATTTTCTTAGATTCTGTATGGCTTTACATATTCTAAGAAATCTTTTCCTAAAATAATTTTATGAGTTTGACTTCTTATTTCTGATTCAACATATAATTTTACTTTTATAATGTCACGTTTATTAAATCTCAACATAGTTTGTACAATAGTTTCTTCTTCTTGTATTTCAATATTATTGTCTGTATAATTTATATGTATTGAGCTTCTTATTAGTTCGGGATCTATTAAGGCTAATATTTATATCCAATTCCCTTCTTCATTTACTTCTACGAATACTAAGTTTTCTAAATTCTTGGTTAAGTCTATTTCTGGTATATCTGGTTGAATTTCTACTAAATTTGATCTTATAAGTATTTTGGCTAAATAATTTGATTCATAGTGACTATGACTTCTAGATCTGATTAAGGTTCTTACTTGTGAACTTGATTCTTGTATATTCTTCGAGGGTTTATGGTTATAACTTCTTGGGGGGTATTAATTCTAATACTTCGGCTTCCTAATCTATTATTAAATAAAATTCTAGAGGAATTTTCTTCCCCTAGTTCTCTTGTATTATCTAGTTCTAATTGCAGTTGTCGAGGTATAGTAATTCTATGTCTGTCTAAAGGTAATTCTTCTAAGACTGACATAAAATGTTTATCTATTGTGATATTTCCAATATTTCTTTTATAAATTTTATGTTCGTTAAAAAATACTAGTCCTACCATTCTTGTTATACTTATAATTCTACTTCCTGGAGGCATTTTTATTCCTTGTAATTTGTGGTATACAACTAGGGTTCTGTTCATATTTGTTTCAGCTCTAGATATAGCAAAATTGGTGTTAACTGTTAATTTCAATTTTTGATAGATTAAATTTCTATTTAAAGCTCCTAAAATACTGTTGGGAACATTATCTATAATTCAATTGTCAGTAATTAATAGTTCTATAGGGGTGTTTATTTCAACTTTAAAGTAGGCTTTTATCAGTAATTGTATTCCGAGTATATATATTTTTGATATTTCATCTTTAATATCTAATTTTTGAATTTCATGTTCTATTAATTTTTTATCAATAATAGGGATTCTAAGAACTCTTCTGTTAATGTTGATTCTATAGAGAATTTCTTTTTTATTACTACACAGGCATATTTTTCTTTTTTTTTTAGATTTTACAAATTTACTAAGTTGTTTAATAATACTATTGTGTGTGAAATCTTGGGGTGTTAAATCTAATTCTTTATCACGAATTTTATTATATTGTTTTTGATTAAATAATATTTTTTCTACTATTCCTTCACATGGATGACTCATCAAGAAGACAACATCCTCAAAATCTAAAATGGCGCCAAAGTAACGACGTGACAAAAAAAAAAGAGAAAAAGTCAAAGATGGAAGAACCAAAATAAAAAAAAAAGGAACAAGAAGAAAGCAACATACAAAAAAAAGCAAGGATGACTCAACAAGAAGACAAAAAAAGAAGTGACCCAAATCCAACCGACAACAAAAAAAAGACTTGATACAAAAAAAAAAAGTAGTGACAAAAGTAACTTCATCTTATCGGCAAGGAATCTACTTTGTTAAAGTTTAATTATTGTAGTGCGACAGAAGAATGTCTTTCGCTCGCCCCTCCTCATCTATATAAAGCCTTGTAATCCACACAACAGACACACGACTCATAAGCCATCTTTTATAAGTTACATATAACTTTGAATTCCTCTGAATTCCGAACATTCCCCTTTGTACATTCAAACTTTCATCAATAAAAAAGAATATTTTACAGATTAAAAATATGACTAACTAAACTCCTTAGTAATTGTATTCCGGATATATATACTTCTGATATTTCATCTTTAATATTTAATTTTTAAATTTCATGTTCTAAAATAAAGTTTGAAATAATACCACTAACCGAGGCGTTTGGCTTCTCTGCATTTGTAGGATGACGGAATGCGGTCCAGTCTTCATAAATAAGAAGAGGATGGTGATATTTTTAAAATTAAAAATAAAATAAAAATTGTTTAAGTGCCTGACTGGATGTCATTTTCCGTCCTGGACTGCACAGAAGCCAGATCCCTAACCGAGATAGTGTTTGACTTAATATCACTGTCTATATGCTAGAGTTTGCATTAGGCGTATTTTAGCCTAGATTACATTTCTTTGCCACCAGTTGGTTATAATTGGATGATGCAAAAGAAAAATAAATAAATAAATAAGTAATATAAGATATAATTTTTATATTTTTATTTTTAAAAATAATTTAATATTTAAAATAATAATTTAATAAATAAATAATAATTATGAACATAATAAATATTACAAAATAGTTACATAAACTTATTCCCACTCTCTCATGCCGCAGCTCTCAAACATTCCGTTCCCATACAACTAAGATAAGGAGACATAAATTAAAGGAAAAAGAAAAATAAACTAAAAATAATAATTATAAAGTTCAGGAGATTACAGCTACATTGCTTTTTTTTGGGGGGGGGGGGGGGGTGTGGGGAAGAGGGGATGAGGGACTAACTCCTGACCTTACTGTGACCGGGGGTGCTAACTGCTACAGCCTGTGTGTGATTGCTTGATCTGTTGGTCTAATCGGACTTGGTAGCGTGAGAATCCAAAGGCGGTTCGGGGTGGCCGGCGACGTAATCGAGGAAGACCTCGCCGGTGTTGGCGGCGGGGATGGAGGAGGTCCTGCCGAAGAGGAGGACGAGGGCGAGGAAGAGGGCGGTGGAGAGGAAGAGTGGCCAGAAATAAGCCAAGACGGTGAGGAATCTGGGAGCGAGGAGGGTGACGGAGAAGAGAGCGAAGCCTAACACCAGAGCTGCCAGGAAGTGGTATTTGAATTTTAAGAGTTTCTGTGGGATCTCCATGGGATGAGGATGAGGATGAGGATGACGATGGCGATGGGGTTGGTGCGACTCTGAACTCCGAAGAGAGAAAAAGAGGGGCCCTTGGGTGTGCAGAGATTCGCTGCTGCTGCCTGCTATTACATTTTTACCGACACTCCAGTGACTAATTTGCCCATTCTTTTCGGTTCACGTGCGCAGGTTAACCTCTTATCTTACCTTTAAAAAGCACAATTTAAAATTCCTAATCACCTTGATATTATATACTAGTGGCTTCTTCATATCTATTTTAGTGCATGTTAATATTTTTAATCTTATTTTAAATAAAATTTTGAATAAAATATTAAATTATAATTTTTTATATTTTAAAAGAAATAAACAGTTAAATAACTTTCTATAACTTCATTTTCTTTTTTCTTATATATTAATAATTGATTTCTTTTTTTTTTGTCATATTGTTAGCATATGGCTTTGAGACCAAACACACAAAAAATTCCAACGTTATATTAAAAAAGATGTATATGTAAATTACAGCTTAGTTTCATGTCCTTTTTTTTTTCCTCCATATCAAGAAGTGTGTCATATAACACAATTTATTCAAATTTAATTAAAATAATCATGTGGATGTTAAAATAATATATATATGTATGTATGTATCATTTTTATATTTCTATTTTATTTATATCTCAAACATTTTTACAGTATTTCAAAGCTATTATTACTATTAAATAGACAGTTTTAACTTTGAGATATTAATTTAATCCTAAAAATGGCTTTAAAAATTTAATAAAATATTTAAAAATGTTAGTAAAATATACTAAAATTCCAATAGTAACTTTAACTTTTACATGATCATTAAAATTAAGGACAAAAATACAACAAACTAATCAAGTTATAATAAAATAAATTAAAAAATTGAATGAGCCATTCCAAACCATTGAAGCAAACTGTAATAAAATTGTCAAGAGGTTTTGTAATGTGGGCATTGAGTTACATCTCAATTTATTTTTATATTAAAAAATGAATAGTATAGTGTTTAACACAAATTTTTACTTGATAAAATTTAATTTATAATTACTTTTTAACAGTATAAGTAGTTTAGGAAGAAATATTAGATTCAAACCGCTGAATCGGAGGAAAACCTATTCAATTAAAAAAATATGCTTTTCAAAAAGTTCTAAAAGTAATAGAAAAAGGAGCGAAAAGTTACACATTATTGAAGAACTACTCATCGATGTTTTATCGCTAAAATTATGTATTAGAAATTAGTAAATGACTACCTATCTTCTTGTACATGGACAATTTATTTGTTTTCTTTACACAAATATAATTTATTTTAGTATCCATTTTTCGGCCGAGGCACCAAAGAGTCACGAAAATATATTAACACATGGATATCAGATAAGAATATTTATATTTATGAATTAAATAAAATTGTTATATATATTATGCATTAAAATTTTGTCGTTATGATTATCTTTAAATTTGACAAAAAATTGTAAATGAAACTATTAAAATTTATATCTATTGTAATATGGCTTTGAACTCTTTGGTCTTAAAATTAAATTAAGAAACAAATACCATTTTTAAAAAATATATAAATATAAAAGAAAAAGTAAAATACATGTGAAAGAGTGAAAATTTATTTAACTTCTTACTTATTTTTAAATATAAAAATATATTATAATGTAATTTTTATTTAAAAATTTACTTACAAATTAATCAAATATATTTACTAACATTTTAATGCATGTCAAACTAGTACGAATAATTCAACTACCATTAATGGATGAATTGATTAACATTACTTTAAATTTCATTATAAAAAAATGGTTTTTTTTTAAAGTCAAAAATTATTTTTTTTATAGAATAAAGAAAAGAGTTAAGTGGCCTCAATTATTATAATTTATGATGGAAAGATAATAGAAACACAAGAGGATTAGTATTTGTTATGGAGGCCTTCTAATCATAAACATCTAAATCAACCTAAGCCAGTCTAATATGTTTTAACAAAGCCTAAGAGACTCAACTGTTATCATTCATCAAGTCTCATAAAAGAAATTTATTGTCACACTCGGAAAACCAAAGTGTGACTAATATGGTGTACAAGGTGAATCCCACACCCATAAACCTTATTTCTCGATTCAATTCTCTCCTAATTACCCAAGAGTGTAAATATTTGTATAAGAAACACTTAAGAGCTAATTTGCAAGAATAATTTCATACTTCAATTTAAGATCATTAAAGTAATTCTTAGTTTCATCCATTTATAGAAATTTCAACTAAGTTTCTTTTCAAATTTGAACTTTCTGAAAGTTCTACAATTGGACAATCAACACAGCAAAACAAATAAAGAGAGCTTCGCCTTCATTCCTATCCACTAAACCAAGTTTAATGAGGTAGGTGATCTTACCTGTGTGTAGTGTAGAGCTTCATCTATAATATAAACAAGATAATGAATCAAAATACATCATCATGAACTTCACCCATGTGGTGAATGCAAGGCTCATCAAACAAAAGGACGATCTATGCTAAGGGGCCAAAGAAGACTTAAGATTGACTTTATTATTTGAAATCCTAAATATTGAATAAATAAATAACATCCCACAATGCATCAAATTAATAATTAAGAAAAGTGTAGTATTGATCAAATCATTTATTGAAATACTATAATAAGTATATTATATTATTTCAAAGTCAGAAATTCATATCTCTCAATAAGCTAAACAATTATAATGGCTCAAAACACAAAAGCATTTATAATATATATTTATTGTTACAAAAATCATAAATTACTGAGAAACAATATTAATCATAAAATGAGCATGCAACTTCAGAATTTTAATTGATGATCTTCCAAAAACTTATCTTTTCAAACAATTTTGTTGGAAAGATCTCTTCAGAACGTAATAGCCATTGTAGGCATAAAGTCTACATGGGTAAGTAATCAATCTCTCGTGAACATATATCTCAAATAAGTCTGTCTTTAGTTCTCGCCTCACGTAAAATAACATCTTTCCATTCCACATGTGATGGCCATCATACAAGGTTAGTATTTCCTATACCCCCTACTAGCTGGTTACTAGCCAAGGCATGCTCAGGGCCAACAGAACTACTACTAGCAACTACTTTTATGCTTTCAATCCCATTGGAAAAACATTTTCAGCGTGTATATAATCATACTACTCAATTCATACATAAACAATTCTCACAAATATCCAACATAGAAACTTGTAATTAAAAGTCCTGAGATTTCTCCCATTAATTCTACACTCATATCCACCATTTTTAAAATCAACAATTTCACTTTAATAAAAAAAAACAAAAACTTTTCAGTAAATCATTGTGCAACTAGAAGTTTCGGACCAAAAAGAATCTCAATTTTTTTACAAAGAATAAAGTAACATGGCAAAACAAATATAAATTATATAAAATCAGTGGGATGTTATCTACTTCGAAACGATGATATAGTGGCAAGTTTTACCCCCTTCGTCAATCCTCGGATATGAAATTACGCTTGTAGTCTCCTAAGTACCCAAAATGGAAATACCATTATTATCCAACTTATTAATTCATGGGAAATTATGGTAATCCAATTGACTTGATACTAAAAGTTTTGTTATTACTACTAAGTACTAAATAAACCACTTGGAATTAAGATCAAGACACCTAATACAAGATTTACCTACCAGTTGCAATATAAATATATATATTCGGCCAAAGCAATCAGTATTCACTCACTTTGTGTGTTTCTATTTTGTGAAATCTGATCCCACGCCACCAACCCATTTGCATTGTGGATCAGCCAAGCCATTAGTAATGTTAAGCAAATGTAATATCAATAGATTTCAGTTTAATGGGGAAATATGACACATGGATTCCAACCAAGTAATGTAGTTTTGACTTTCCAATCATTAAACCAATTCATTCTCCTTCTTCATTAGCTTTTCGGCCATAAAGGATGTGAGATTCGCTATATTGCACCATCAAAACATACCAACTATCCTGTGAATACCATTGGCCGACACTTGGATTTCCACTAAGCAAGCCAACACAATATTGGTGAAGCATTTTGAGGTAAGTGTTAGAAGGAGCAAATTAGAGAGTTGGGTAATGGGAGAGAAGACACAATACTGACAACACATGATTCCACTACTCTATTTCGGTTAAGTTGCATATGAGTTAAGCAATATAACATTAAGAAAAAAAAAAACCATTTGATTGAACTTTTATAACATAGGTCCATACTTTAGGATCTCATTTGTGTATTTAAACCTAATCAAAGTATCATATTTTCCATTTTAAGATTTTGTTGGAGTTGCCGCAAAAACAAGGCACACAAAAATGGGGTCAACATTCAATATTACAATTTTTATTTTTCTCACAGAGCTTTTCCCCCATTTCGAGCACTCAACATCCCAAATTAATAACAACTTCAACAAATTGTGATTTCAAACACTGCAGTCCATCTCACAATCAAGTATGGGATCTTAGAGCTTACCTTTAAGGACTCTGAGCTATAAGTTAGTGGTTAGATTATCCAACTTCCAGGACGGGCAATCAACCTATGTTCAAGATCCCAATCAAGATTCACTTCGAGCTTGACTATGGAGTTTATAAAATAAGAATCGTTCAATCAAACAAGGGAAAACTAAAGAAACAAGAGAGAATGATCTAGTACCAAGCAAAATGAAGGTTCCACTTCGGTCATTCTCCTCACACAGTACACCCACTCACAGATTCCTCTGCACCAGAGAAGCTCATGGCTTAAAGGGAGTTTGGGGCGAAAGAAATTTGGTCTAACCTAGGATTAGCTCTAACCCACACTCTAAGCAAGAAGTTGATTGAAGCTTTCACTTATCCTTCTGTCTCCATGGCTGTACGATGAGGCATGAAGGAAAAGAAACAAGGTTTTCACGAATAGCTTCAAGGTAGCAGGTTGGACAAAATTATGGGGCTTCAGCTACAAAATAGAAACGGCAACAATGGTGAACGAAGACAGCAGCTCCAGCGAAAATTCTGGACTCCACGAGAGAGAAAGATGAAGCGGTGAAGAAGCTGATATAAATCCAGGGAAACCTAAGAAACCTGATGCAGATCAGACTTTCCTTGAGGGGTATTTTCGGGTTTTAGAGGGGACATGTGGCAGCTGTATAAAAAAAATAGAAAAGCTATATTTAGAGAAATTATCCTTGATAGATTCGAGTCCAAAGTCCACACAAAAGGCAGCTTCGAGACTCATCAATTATGCTCCAACTCATCCCTTGGCTTAATTTTATAACATAATATGACAGATCTTTCAAATTTATTTATTTATTTATTTAACTGAGGTATATCTTGTTCACATGTTAATTTAATTAGTTACTTTGTCTTCTAACTTGGATTTTCTTAGATTATTACATTATTTATCTCTTAAGAAAATCCAATTTTTAAATTTTGATTTAAGCTCTAATTTCATAATTTAAAAAAGTCACTTCTTCCTACCTATAAATAGGTGGCGCTTCACACTTTCCCTCATTTAGCTTCAGATTATTCTGCCCTAAATCAGAGGAAAAACCCTTGAAGGGAGGTGCACCAAAGAAGGAAAAAGAAGAGAAGAAAATCCAAGCTTAAGGTATGTTTCCATGGTGATTTTTCATACTTTTCTTTATCCACACCTCCTCTCCTCCCTTCCCTTCTCCTTTGTTTCCTTTGATTGAAATGGAATTTATAAATCTGATTCAAGGGAGAAACTCAAGGGAATTTTTGGATTTGGAGAGAGGAGTTTGGAGAAAGCAAGATTCAAGCAAGAATAAGTAAGGAAACTAGGTAATTTCTCTTCTTATAGTTGATATCTTCACCCACCCTTCTTTTCCATTTTGCCTAACCCTAAGAGCCATAGGAGGATCTAATTTTTAAGCTAAACCAAGCATGAATCTTAGGTATTTAAGGGAAAAGAACAAGAATATGCAAAGGAAACAACAAAATAACCATTAGATTTCAAGATGCAAATTTTAGGGTTTCAAGTGTTCCTTCCAAATTTTGATTTTGTATGATGATTCCTAGGTCTAATTAAGAGTTTAAATGAGCTCCTAAGATCTCTAAGATGCTCCCCACATGCTTCCTCCTTCAAGAAAACAAAGAGACCAAAAAAGGGCTATGTCTAGGCTAAGCATGGATGGAGTAGCTAGAGAGAGTTTTAAATTTTTTTTAAACTTATTTTTGTGTCATATACGATGAATAAATATGAGAGGAGACCTTAGAAAAAATTTAAAACTCATAGAAAGTGATTTAGTACTTTAGGTTCCATATTATGACCTAAAGAAGCAACATGTAGTTAGGCTCTTTATTTTAATTATGTGATGACTCCAAGAGGCTTAAAATAAGTCAAGAATCATATTTGAAAGGAAATAATGGAGTCTAAAAATTATTTGAGAGGTGTTACTTCATTAGATGCATTTATGAACCATAATGGGATTTATAGAACAACCTAGTGTCTAAGCAAGTTGTGTGGCCTTAGAATTTGTTTTATGAACTTAATTGGCTTCTATAAATTGTGTTTAGGCCAAGAGAAACCTTCCTTACACTTTTGTGTGTATGTGGCAGAAAGAGGAGGCTTGAATTCTAAGGAAAAAGTGTATGATTGTATACAAGGTAGCTCTCTCCACCTTCTCTCATGCATGGATGTGTTTAGCTTGTCTTAGAATGTCTGTATGTGTATTTTCAAGCCGTGATAAGTATGCTAGCATGATTTTATATGCCATGATTTCATGATGACATATTTTATTTTCAAATGAATGTATGATGTTTGTTTAAGTTTGCTTGAGTATAAAAAGGCCAAGAACTCTTAACCATGGTGAGAATGAGTTAAGAACCCTTGAGATTAGTTGAGACAAAGCAAAGAGTCTCCTAAAAGCAAAGTGGACTCCCAAGAGTATGGTTGAGTCCAAGAATATCTTAAAGAATGGGTAAGGCAAGTTTAAAATCTATAAGAAAAAGTGTAAGGCCAATCCATTCACTTGGTGAGCTCTTGAATATCTTGTATAACTTATTTACATGCCAAGCTTGTTTCTTGAATGTTCATGACTTCCATGATATCTATGCATGCATTTTTAAGGCTTGCTTTGCATATGTTATATATGATTGAATGGGAGATGAGCTATTGGGATTCTTTAAATCTCATTCTCTCCTTGTAACAGCCAAGAAAAAGAAAAGAAAAAGAAAATAGAAAAGAAATGAGAAAAGAAAAGCTGAAAATTTTTGGAAGCTAAAAATTTTCTAAGTCTGCTAGCTACAGCCTAGCTATAGCGAATGTACCTGCTCGCTATAGCGAGAAATGGTTTAGCTATAGCGAGAAAGCTTCTAGCTATAGCGAGAAAGCTTCTAGCTATAACGAGTTCGGGCACCTCCATACAAAATCCAGGGAGTTGCTCGCTGTAGCGAACGCCATAGCGAAGGCAGAGTTCTGGGACTTATTCGAGCTCGCCGTAGCGAGGGTTATGGCTCGCTATAGCGAGGGTTAGTTCGGAAAAGCGTGAAAATAGAGAATTTGACTTTTTAAACCATCCCAACTCATCCTTTTACTCTGTAACCGACTTAAGCTCACTTTAAGAGAGAGAAAAGGGCGGAGGAGAGAGAGAGAAGCTTAGGAGAGGAAGGAAGAACAAGAAAGGTAAGGAATTCCATGGCTTTTCTCTTAGTATGTTACTCTTCTCCCTTTATCCTCTCTTCCCACGGTTTTAATAGTTAAAGTAGCCATGTTTTGAGCTTGGTTCAGAGGAGGGAGAGTGGAAAACCACTCTTAAGGGAGGTTAGAAGTCATGTAGCTTTCTCTTCCTTGCTTTCTCTTCTTAAGAGTTGAGAGCTTGAGAGAAGAGAAAGAATAGTTAATGAATTCTAGTGAGAGAAAGAACCCTAACTTGACATGCTTAGTAGGATTGCTAGAAAGAGATCCCTAGCTTAAGAATCAAGTATTAAGGTATTAATTCCATGCTTTTGTGTGGTTAGGCTCAAGAGGAACTCTCCCATCTAGGAGTTGTTGTGAAATCCAACAAGGGAGGAGACAATTGACAGAGCAAGTTGAGAATAGCCAACAAAGGTAGGTCTCTCCACTTTCTCTCATGCATAATTGTGTGTTTACATTGTCTTGTTTGTGTGTATGAATGATATGAGCTATGAGAAGTGTGTTAGCATGATTATGTGTTATGATTGAGATGATATTTTAAATGATTGTTGGTTTGCTTGAGGAAATGGAAAAGCCAATAACCCTATAGCCAAGGTGAGGATGAGCTGAAGCCCTAAGTTGGTTGAGCCAGGTCTCCCAAAAGTGAGGTTGACTCCCAAAGAGTAAGGGTGAGTCTAAGTACCTCTAAAGTATAGGAAGGCAAATCCAAAAGCCATAAGGGAAGGGGTGAGGCCGATCCAAGTACTCAGCGAGCTCTTGAATGTTATCCATAGCCATTTCACATGCTTTAGATGTTTTCATCATGTTTTATATGCTAACATGTCATACATATATAATGAGACTTGTTGCATGCAATATATGTATGTTTGAATGAGAGTTGAACTACTGAGATTCAATGAATCTCACCCTCTCTCTCCACCATCCAACCATGTCAGGTGGCCCAAGTGAGATTAGGGATGGGAGCAACTACCAACAAGCATGAAGCTAGGGATAGAGATGAAGAAAAGTGTAAAGTTTTGTAATACATTGTACATGAGATGTAAGATGTAAATGTTGTATATGATGTAGCAATGATAAATATTGTAAGACAATGTATGTATTAACGATGAATGTATGAGAATGAGGTTTATGATGAATGAAAGAGCATGGTTGAATGAGAAAGAATCCATGATAGTCTAGAATATATGGGTGCATAAGTGGGCATGGGATAGTGAGTTTCCCCAATCGAAGTTATTAGACACTTGAGGCATGATTGATAGCTCCTAAAGATGCTTTCTCATGTGCTCAAGGAGTCATAGAAGTAGAAAACTTAAGATTGGACCCCATTAGCCACACTTTTGGCCAAAAAAGGGCCTTTTGCACATGATGTCATAGAATAGCCATATGACCTCTTCTAGTTATGAGATTTGACATGTAGCTAGATTATATTTAGAGCTTTCTAGGAAGCTAGAGTTCATGTTATTTAGAGGTCTATAGCATTTTTTATGATTTATCAAAGTTGACATCAGAAATTCGGATTTCAGAAAATCACTGTTCATTTGGTCAGTTTAGAAATCATGTCATCCGAAGGGCAAACGTAGTCCAATGGCTACGAAATTTTATACACAGAAACTAGATGGTCACAGTGACTTGTAGGAACTGGAAGCACCTCATTTAGAGGTCTAGAGAGGAAGTTATGCAATTTCGAAGTTCCTGCCCAGAATCAGACACCCAACCAGACCCGAAGTACTGTTTCATCGGTTTTCGGGAATTTGGCTAGGTGAACTGATCTGGAGATATTTTTATCCTCTAGCTAACATCTACATCTTTCCATAGAGATATAGTTTATAAGCATTGGATTTTTTTGGAATTAGTTAGACAATTTCAAAGTCCATATCAGTAAACTGTGACAGCAAAGAAGCCCCCTCTGACCAGTGAACGATTTCGATGTCAAACGTAGAGTATGTGAGATATTGAGACTCCTACTTATTTTTAGCATGAAGTAGACGTCTCAAGCTTTCTAGAATGATCCAGATCATGCAGTTACGATTTTTCCGCATTTAGTTATGGATTTTCAAACTTAGCCCAGAAATGAAGCAAAATCTGCCCATAGCGAAAATGCATGTCTCCAATCCCTTTTTGCTTTCCATGAGTCTAAAGCATATTGTGGGGATTGCAACAAGTCTCAATAGTGCAATTGAGCATGAGGATGAGTAGAGAGAGCTCAACCGGTCCATATTACTTCTAAGTGGATCTCTACCCACACATAGCGCCATAGGGAAAGAAGCATAAGATAGAGTAAATTATCTCCCTTGTGAGTTCTGCACGTGCATATGAGTAAGAGGGCATCGTGGGTATGAGCTAGAGGTTAAGGTGTTACACTCCTCTCCAATGATCTCACATGCTAGGTGGACCAAGTGAATATAGTAATGGGAGCCAACCACCTTGAAGAAAGGAGAATGATAACCTAATGCATAGTTTTTAGTTCTTTAAGGCCATAATTATATCAAATGATGTAATCCTTTGATGTATATGGTCTATGACCCCTTGGATATGTATAATTATGATATTATGTGATGTATAAATGTATGGATATGATATGTAAACTCTAGAATGTAATTTGGATATGTAATGCCAAGATATGCTTTATGGAAATTTGATGTAAATGGGTATGTGTGTGGATGAAAAGCCCAAAATGAGATGCATGAGGTTTGGGTCTATTTGGGAGGCTCCCACAAGTCCTAATTATGCTTTTAAATTTGCCCAAAAGGTGTCAAGACTAAGGAAAAACTATTTGGTCATTTTGGTACTCCATATGGAGCCAAAAATGACTATAATGGAACCTTATGTCACTTTTTAGCAAAATGAGCTCTTCTTGATCTAATATTTGGCAGACATTTAGAGTTTGTTGAGAGATTTTTTAGGAAGCTAAAGGCCATAATTTTTGGAAGCCTACATAATATTTGATAAATTTTCTAGTTTTGGTCTACTACACTATTCATTTGGTCCAAAAATAAAATCTGTCACACAGGGCTCAAATGGTGTTCAATTATCACAAAATTTATACAAAAAAATTAAACATTCCGAGTGACTTGTGCCAACTAGAAGCACCTCATTTGGAGGTCTAGAGAGGGAGATATGAATTTGTTAAACATTCTATCTAGTATCAAGAGTTTTACCCGACCTGAGTTACTGTTCTATTGAATTCTGAGGTCTAAACTGCATGAGCTGGTCTGAAAATATTTTTTCCCTCTAGTCAAAATCTAAAGATTTTTAGATTGGTATCATTTTCATGAATTGGATTTTTTTGAAATTAATTGGATATTTTCAAAGTTTGCTATAGAAATCTGTGACAGCATCTAGAGGCAGTTTGACCTCTGAATCTTTTCGGATGTCAAACATCCTCTATGATGGATGTTGTAGTCTAGATATATTTATAGTGTGAAGTTGACATCCGTAGATTTTCAAAATGACCAATAATGAATAATTTTAATTTTTCTAGAATTAGTTATGATTTTACAAAATTGGATCAGAAAAGGGGCCAATGCTGGCTGAAAATGCACATGACTATTTTGAGCTTTCATTGAATTCCATAAGTTGTGAGCCACATTTTATGATACAAATGAGTTGTATTCATGTAATTAAATATGAGAATGTATAATATGAGCTCATACGGTCCACATGACACCGAATGAAATTTTTATATACAATACAACACAAAAAAATCGTATTATTTTAACTCCTTTTCTTGTTCCTTCATGGAAATTATGCATGTGAGACATGTAAATGTTGTGATATAAACTAGAAATATATAGTGTTACATTTCCTTTTGTATCCGGTGAATTTTGTTCATTTACGAAGAAATTGTATATTATATTTCTCACGTTTTTCTCTCGTTT
Organism: Erythrophleum ivorense; assembly: GCA_026724425.1. NCBI lineage: Eukaryota > Viridiplantae > Streptophyta > Magnoliopsida > Fabales > Fabaceae > Erythrophleum > Erythrophleum ivorense. The sequence continues at coordinate 151,398 of JAIUCV010001174.1, forward strand.
TAGAGAACCGGATATTACAACATTCAAGCACACATATATAATTCACCCAAGCTAAAAAATGCAAGTATGCATATCATGCAACCATAATTGAAACCATATTCACGTTTTAGGGATCACTTGGCTCTATTAAGACTATTTTTATACTTTAGAGACTTTTGGTCTAACCTCACCTAACATCTAAGAACTTTTGGTTTAACCTTCTCCTCCTTTAGAGACTTTTAACTTAGTCTCACCCATTCCTAAGAGACTTTTGGCTTCACCTTATCCATTATTAAGGATTTTTTGGCACAACCTCACCATCAAGAGCCAATCCAATCTAAATGCAAATGAATGTTATGCAATTGTATATGATCATCAAGCAATCAATAATACACATAATTTACAAACATTATATACAGGTAATTCAAGACCATCAAGCAATCCAAGCATATATATACAAGAATAAAAGAAAAGATACCTTGACACAAGAATTCTAATTGATTTCCCTTGGTATCTCTCTTTTTTCCCACAGCTTTACACCTACACATGGATGAAAACTCTCTTGTTTGGTTTAGACACATCAAGTAAAGCACAAAACCATCAATGAAAACATACTTATATGCATATTAATCTCATAGGCACAAATTAAGGTTTTCGATGCAACTAATGCCTTTTTTGATTCCTTAAGAAGTAATTCTTATAATTCAACTTCTTGACTTCAAAATATCATTTAATATGAGCAATATGACCCTAATAGAATTCGTTAGACCATCACATACTTGATTTAAAAAGCCTAACACTAAGTTGCTTTTTTAGGCTTAATTAAACACTAAAAATTTACTTTTCAAAATAAGACTTCTAAATTCATTCCAATAGTTCCATTAGTATTTATAATTTATATCTAGACCATTTAGAACCTTAGAATAATTAGAAACTCTTTCTAGGTACTTAAACCTAGCCTAGGCCGAACCTATACCATAATTATGGGCTAAGGGAGTTTTGCTTCTTCCATGGATAATTTCATCCATATGGATTATCCTTGGCTCTTTTCTAGTCTAGATATGACCTTGCATGGCTTGAAGCATATTCCAAGGGTTCTAAAATTTTCAAGGTACAAACAAAACCCTAGGTGGCCTACTTTGCATTTTAAAGCTTCTTAATTGATTCCTATTGCATAATCTTAATATCCATGCTTCAAAACCCCAATTTTTATCAAGTTCAAGGTAAAATCAAACTCCCTTTAGACTCCCCTTATCTAGACCCAATTGATGGAAGCTTAAGGTTCCAAGAAGAGCAAGTTTTCCTAGCTTATCTTATATGCCGTTTGAAAGTTCTTTGAATAGAGATTATTATGGTGCAATTGATTTTCTTAAAGCTTCTTCTTCCATGAGTTCAGCTATAAAACTCACTCTTTTAAGAAACCAAAACCACCAAAAGAAAGATGAGAAAAGAGTAGAGAAAGGTTTGTACTAGTATCATAGGCAAAATTAGCATATAAGCTTACTTAAATGAAGCTTTTTCCTTTCACCTTCCTTGCTTCTTCTCACACCTCCTTGGTCTGAAGTTTAGGTTTGTATAAGTTGGTTATAGGGGTGAGAGAGGGCTGGTGTGCTTATAAGAGGGTGAGGATGAGTTTCATAAGATTTTAAAAATTTTTGTTATGTCCCATATTTTCAATTCTTCTGTTTGAACTCATTTTAAATTTTTTTAGAAAATAATCTTTTCCAGCATAAAATTAAGGCTCTCTAGTTTATAAAAAATATTTATTTTGAAATTGTTAGGATTCAAAATAATTTGGAATGGCTTAGTCTAAGTTTTGATCAACTAACACCCCTAATTCATACACTGAAGGATTTTAGCCATTCTAATAGTTTCTATGATTTTTTAGGGCATCTCAAAATCTTAGTGAGTTTAATTTTACCATTTAAAACTCCTTTCTTTAAGTTTCTAAAATTTTGTCTAAAATTATGATCTTGCTACTATGATTTTAGTTCATTTTGTTTAGCTCTTTTGACTTCAGTTTCAGGTTGTTCATGGTTTCTTAACCTCATTTCTAGAAGCTCTAATTAACATTCTACCCTTAATTTGCCTAAGTCCATTTTACTCTAAGGTCCTTTTTTATTAATATGTCAGTTATATTTTAGTTTCTTTTTAGTTCTAACTACCCTTTTCTCACCCTATAACTTCATTTTGAGTGATTCATTCACTCTTTAGGGATTATTTTAGTTACCAAAATATAGGATATTACATTATGTGATGTGTAATTTCTTTATTGCTTTACGTTAAGGATAAGATAATAATTAACTTCTGCTATGAATAATCTACACATAAAATAATTAACAAGTATAAAAAGAGTAAAGAGGCTACATTACTTGCATAATGGTGCTAAGCAATAAGGCTAATAATCTCATTTATAAGTGCGAGTCATATTCGACTATTCAAACCTTGTGGATAATCTTTAAGGACAAGTTTGATCATACTTCTTTAACTAAATTGAGAAAATTGACAATTAAGGAATTGAAGCCAATCGGTCATATCTTTACTAATAAATAATAAGTTTAGGCTATCATAACATCTTTTCCTATCTACCAGGACATATGAAAGCATGGTGGAAATAAGCTTGATATAGTCAGTGTCAAGTATAATATTTGTTAGATAATGGATTACTTTGTTCATGATTGCATTGAGTGCGACACCCTTAATTCATAATTAAGCTAAACGAATATAATTTGATCATAATCAACTGTAATTAAAGTTCAATTTAGGTAATGGATTACCTAACATATGGGAAATATAGAAAAATTAGAACTTTTATAATAACAATATTCACTATTAAAACATAAAAGAGGGTTTATGTTTACATAGAAACATAATTCTCAGTAAAATGCCTCAAAGAAGTATGAAATTCATACATGTTAAGCCACTAATCATTATTCTCCATTATCATAATGAAAAACAAATTTTAATAGAAGAAATAGGGATCTCAAGACTCAAGCAGCAACTTGAAGAAGCTAGGCCATAGCTAAAATGGCCTATGGAGCTCCTAAAACCTCAATTTAGCATCTTCACCATGACTTGGAAGGTTTTCGTTGTAGCTAAACACGGGTTTGGACAAATTTTTCCACATAGACACGATTTGCATTGCGGCTAAAATATTTATGTCATGGCCAACTATTTGGACCGCGGCCAAATTAGCGACTGGACCACTTTTGCGCAGTGGCCAAAGTTGCTGTTAGAACACTACTAGCTCATTTTGACTGCGACTTAAAAAAATTTGGCTGCAACTCAAATACCTACTGACCTTAAACATTTAAACGAGCGACCCAACAAGTGGCTACCACATCAAGATCAATTCTAAAATGCTTCAATGGCTAAAAGGAAAAGTTTTTGAAGGGTTTACATTCTTATAATCTCTATCAAATTATCTTACATAGCTCAAGAATTTAAAAGCTAATCACACAAATCTAACTTTGATTATGTCAGCACAAGACTCCTCTATGACAACAAATAGTACGTTATAACCTCAAGGAGCAACCTATAATCCACACTATCTCATTTAAATTCATCTAACCACCTTAAGCAAGTTTCAATTAACAAATTAAGCTTATCCATATCGTTAAAGCTTTGACATAACCTCAAACTTAAAATATGATTATGGCATAAGCCAAAATCATCCAAATACAACCTATGACAGCAGAATATGCTATGATAACACTTAAGAGATGATCCATTTCACATTTCATATGACCAAAGCACTAAAAACACATTCCCAAGGCTCTTAAACCATAACCAAACCCAAAACTACAATTGTTCAAGTATTAACATCCACTTTACACCTTATATGACAGCAAAATTTAAAGAGCTACTTCTAAAACCCTTAAGTGACAAATCAAAATCTAAGACATACCTCATAAATTCCTTTAAACACCTTGAGCAAGTTTAAAGTACATATTTAAGCTTATCAAAACGTTCAAACCTTTATTATAATGAGTGGGACAAAAAGTGACCACTTCAACCCTTACTTACAAGGACTAGTTTTCTAAAAGAACTCACTACTTAGGTTCATACATCAAATTTGCAAATTGAGTTTAAGTGACTTCAAATCACACTTGACCTTCTTAAACCATTCAAATAAACTTGCCTAATATAGGAAATTTACTAAAAAAAACCCGAAATGCTCTAAGTAGTCATGTTATACCTAAAATATTGACTAAAATACTTAAGTGGATACTTCAACTATGATTCACAGATACCAATATCTCAACTATTAATTTCATAGTGTTAAATGTTTATTGGTCATATAATTTCAAGTTACTCATTAAAAATCATTCAAATATAATTACAAATATCAATTCCATGGTGACTCAAATTATATAATTAGTCCCTTTATACTTGGCAATATATGATGCAATGTGGCAATTTTATAACATAATAAGAAACTACATAAAAACTAATGTCTTTACTATATAAACCCAATCAGCCAAGGCATTCAAGCCTATACACTATGAAACCATTATGGTAAGCTTCCATTAGCTTCTCCTTGTTATTAAGAAATCCAATCCTTAAAAATGTTAACATATAATCGGGGTGATATATACAATTTCAATAACAAAAGACAAATTTTACATATATGTGAAGATTAATCTTGTAACACCATATTTATTAAGCTTATCTTTCATCATTTCTAAACTCACTTCTTTGAATCATATAAGTTTCTCAAAGAAAAGCCACTAAAAATATTTAATTAATTTGCGTTATGTTGTGGATAAATTTTTCGTTTCGTGTCCCATGGACCATATGAACTCATCCACCTCATTCTCATATTTAAATACACAAATACAACTCAAGACCATCTTAAGAAGTGGGCAAGAATTCGAGCTAATGGAGTATATACATAAAAATAGTATGTGTAGTCTCGGGTTGGTATTTTAGCTTTCTATTATGAATTTTGAAAAATCATAACTAATTCTAGAAAAAAATTAAATCAAGCACCCTATACCATCCTAAAAAGTTACAGGTGTCTAATTTATGTTAAAAATAAATCTAGGCTACAACAGAGATGTCTAGCCATTGGAAATCGATGGAACAGTAACCAAAATCTCCAGTGACTACTAGTACTATTACTAAACTTCAAAAATTCATATCTCCCTGCTCAGACATCCAATTAGAGTGATCTTGGTGGTTATAGAAACCTTATCATATCTAGTTTTATTCTTATAAAATTTCATGGGCATTGGACATCATTTGTCTTTTGAATGATACAACACAAGAAATTGACCATATGAACAATGCTTACACCAGTACAACAGAAAAATGAAAACTTTAAAAAATCATAATTAATTCCACAGAGCTCTAAATAATTTGATCTTTAAATTTCCAAAAATCTCTAGATGAGATCTATATGCATGTCAAATTTCATGAGAAAATTTGTTCATTTGTTCAAATCTTGCCTTTGGGTTCTAAAAATGCTCTTTTAATGTCTTCTAAGGGTCTTAAATGGTCCAAAATTGTCTTTAAGACATCTATGGCCAGCATGTGGGAAAGCACCAAAATGGTGTACTAAACATGTGTCAAAGGTGCACAAACCCAAATTCCATAAACTCATACTCTCATCCCAAGATATACACAAGAGTTCATAAGTCATATCTTGCCATTCAATGTCTAAAAGTTGCTATATCATACATATGGCATCCAATCTTATATATACATCAAATATTCATGTAATTACATATGTACATAAGCTCATACATCATATACAATATTAGATTACATCATATGCCATTCATATGGCTACAAAATGGCAAAATCACACACTTTGTTGTCAATCTCCTTCCTTATACTTGGTGGCTTCCATTTCTTGGCTCACTTGGTTCACCTAGTCATGTTAGACAAATTGGGAGGAAAGGATGAGATTCTAGGAATTCCAATAGCTTTTCTCCCTTTCAACCATACATAAAGAATGCAATCCAAGTATAAAAATGTATGCATAGATATCATGGAATATGTAATTATTCATAAAACATTTCTAGCATTCAAGAAGTCATACTAAACATAGATAGTTTGCCAAGTAAGTAGTTTAGCCTCACCTATTCTCTTTAAAGATTTTGGACTTACCTTACCCATTTTCTTAAAGGCTTTTAACTAAGTTTTATTCTTGGGAGACATTTGGCTTTGTCTCAACTATTCTTAGGGACTTTTGACTTATCCTCACCATTGTTAGGGGGCTTTTGGCTTCACCACACTCAAGCAAACTAAAGCAATTTCACAAAGCATCATATGAATGCATAACATAACATCATGGTACCATGGCATTTAGACACTTACTAAAATATTTTTTATGGCACAAAACATAAACACATAAACATTCAAAGACAGGTAAATATCCACTCATGCATGAGAGAAAGAAGAGAGAGTTACTTTTGTTACAAATGCACACTTTTCTTCTTGAACTTGGTTCCTCTTCCTTGGCCACACACACACAAGAAGGTAGAATTTGGTTTCTTTAGCCTAGACACATCATATGAAAGCCAATTACACTCTTGGAACAATTTATAAAGCCACGCACTCATTAGAAAAGCTAGCTTGCTTCTAAGGTTTATTTATGGTTCCATAATGCACCTAATAAAGCAACTTTAGAAAACAAATCATCTTTGCTCTGTCCTTTCCATCCATTCAAGGCTCTTAACTCCATTGAAGTCTCTTGGAGTCATCACACATTTATTTCATGGAGTCTAACTAGGTGTTGTTTTTTTTAAGACATAATATGGAACCTATGATATCATCACACTATCCATGACTTCTAAAATTTTTTCAAGGCTTCCTCTCATCCTATCCCATCATATATGACTGAAAATCAAGCTGGAATAAATTGAAACTGTCCCTTGGTGCTCCATCTAGCCTAGGCCAAAGCTATCTTTAAGGAGACATGAAGTGAGTTTGCTTTGTTTTCTTGATGGGAGATGCATGTGGGAAGCTTCTTAAGGATCTCTAGAGCTCATTCAAATACTCATTTTGGCCTAGAAACTCTTGCATTAGAATAGAATTTTAAAGAAACACTAAAAACCCTAACTTTGCTATCTTGAAAACTAATGGCTATTTGATTGTTTTCTTTGCATATTCTTGTTCTTCTCCTCATTTTCCTAGATTTATAATTGGTTTGGCTAGAAATTTAACTCCTTAGGGTCGGTCTTATATGGGGTGAAAATCACAAGAGAAGGGACAAGAATGATCATGCATAAAGTGGCAAAATACCTTAATTTCTTGGCTTTCTTTTGCTTGCTTTTCTCTTTATTTGGCTTCTCCTCTCCAAACTCAAAAATTCCCTTCTTGGTCTGACCTTAAATAGACCTAAAAGTTTCAATAAAATTATAGGAAAGAAGGGGAAGATGGAGGAGAAGGAATTTACTAAAGAGAAACCAAGAAAATTCATGAAAAACCATACCTTTTTCTTGCTTTTTCTCTTCCCTTTTTCTTCTCCCTTGTGCGCCTCACTCTCTTACCTCTTTCTCTAGTTTAAGGCAGAAATAAAATGGACTAAGTGATGGGAAGAGTGGGTCATGGGGTATATATAGGTAGGTTTAGGAAGTTGTTTCTAAAAATTCTAATTTTGTCCTTTAATCTTGACATTTTTGTTTTTGATTCGTTTTAGCTCATTTTTTAGAATCATCGAAACATCATAAAATTTAGGTCGTCAATCTTATAAAATACCTTTGGAATTGCTCAAATTGGAGCTAAAATCTTCCTGAACGAAAAAGTCAAAGTTTGGTCAACTGACGTTAAAAAAATGCACACCAGAGAGGTTTTAACTATCTCAAGGCTTTCCATGATTTTTAGGGCCTCTAAGAACCCTAAAGAACTCAATTTTTTCATTTAAAAAGCTCTCTTGTGTAAATTCTAAAATTTGCCCAAAATTATGAAAATGATATTACGTTACGTAGATATTTCGTTAATTTTGTCTAATTATTTTACCCTATATTTTAGGGTACCTCTAGCCTCCTAATTTCTTTACTTAATGTCTAAATCATTATTCTAATTTTTCTGGACCTTAACCAATTCATTTCAGAGGACTTACTTTGAAAACGTATATGTTTTTATTGTTTTTACGAAAACCAGATATTACAAATCTACATAATACTTTACATGAATAATTATAACAAAAGGAAAGCATATATCATTTCAAGTGAACAAATTTTATTACAAGGGACTACTATCCTATACTAGCAGTCACATTCAATGAGTTATTGGCCAATAACCAAAGGAGGGGCACAATTATGACACAAGATCCCTATTATGTAACAACCGAGAAAAAGAAAAGAAAAGAAAAGAGAAAAGAAAAGGGAAAGAAAAGAAAAGCTGAAAATTTTCGAAGGCTGAAAATTTTCTAAGTCTGCTAGCTACAGCCTAGCTATAGCGAATGTACCTGTTCGCTATAGCGAGAAATGTGCTAGCTATAGCGAGAGAGCCTTCTCGCTATAGTGAAAATGCTTCTAGCTATAGCGAGTGTGGGCATTCCATACAAAATCTAGGGAGTAGCTCGCCGTAGCGAGAGCTATAGCGAAGGCAGAGGTCTGGGACTTACACGAGCTCGCCGTAGCGAGGGTTATGGCTCGCTATAGTGAGGGTGAGTCCGGAAAAGCGTAAAAAGAGAGATTTTGACTTTTTAAAGAGTCTAAACTCTTCCTTTCTCTTAGAACCGACCTAAGCTTCGACCAAGGAGAGAGAAAAGAGCTGTGAGAGAGAGAGAGACCTAGAGAAGCAAGGAGATCAAGCAAAGAGGTGAGTAATCTCTAGAATTCCTAGCTTTTCTCCTTAGCATGTTGTTCTCCTCTTTGCCCTCTCTTTGTATGATTTTGGAAGTTGATTTGGGTTTGGTTCAGAAGAGGGAAGTGGGAAAACTACTCTGGAAGAAGGATAGAACTCATATATCTTCATTTCTTCTTCCTTGCTTTCTTCTTTGAAAGCTTGAGAGAGGAAGGAGAGTGAGTAGAGTTCTAGAGAGAGAATCCCTAGCTCCTTATATGGGTTGTGAGGGTTTAATTCGATGAAGAGCCTCTTTTAGCTTTGTGAGAGTTATTTAGGCTATGAGAGAATGATTTGGTGCTCTTTGTTGTGCCTAGGCTCAAAGGAAGCAACTCCATCTAGTTGTGAGTGTGAAATCAAGAAGGGAGAAGATAAATTGAAAGGGAAGACTTGTGTTATCCGATAAGGTAGCTCTCTACTCTTTTCTTGTTGCATTCTTAGATGTGTAATAGTCATTGTATGTTGGTGTATGTGCTTATATGATGAGATAGGCCATTTGATATTGCCTTGATGCATTGGTACCAATATGCTTCTGATATGAATTGTGAAAATTGCTCGGGTGAGGTGGTGCCGAAAGTCCCTTGAGACGGGTGAGGGTGGAGCCAAAAGTCCCTAAACCAAGGGTGAGGCCGATCCAAAAGTCCCAAGGCTCGAGTGAGGCTAGACCAAAAGTCCCTAGAGCCTATCCTTGGCATTGATATGTTATCATGGCATGAAACACATATGTTGTGTTATTGTGACTTGTGTGCATGGTTGACTAGTTATATGCCTTGATTGCATCTTGAATGAGTATGAGCTATTAAGATTAGCTCGAATCTCACCCCCTTCCCCTCCCATCTTAATATCCAGGTGGAGCTCAAGGAGAGTCAAGCACACCTCATGGAGCCTAATAGAGCATATTTATGAAGATGTATAGTTTCTTTTGGTTCTTTTGATGTATAAGGTGCCAAAATGTATATGCACCTATTATTTTTGAGTTGTAAATGTGTGAGCACATGTAAATATATATATAGATGATGTATGGATGGTTTAAGGAGCCAAAGTAATGAGAATGTAGAAATTGGCCCTTTTACGGCTTACATGTGCTAGGGTATTATGTTCCGTAGCATAGTGGTTTTGAAATGTATGATATTATGAATCACTTAGACATTTTCATATATGCTATGTTTGTACTTTCAAACTTGCCCAAAAGAGGGCTAGAGCATGTGGGAGGTCATTTAGACCCATTTTGAACCACATGGGGTGCCAAAACCGCCAATTGGGTGAGCTCCGTCAAAGTATGACCGGATGAGTTCTTCTTGGTATGGAATTTGGCGTGCCTCTAGAGTCTATTGAGAGGTTCTTGAGAAGCTAAAGTGGGTAATATTTGGAGGTCCAGCAGAATATTTGGTGAATTATTGAAATTGGAGAATTTTGATGGTTTGGTCATGGTATTGTGCATTAAGTCCGAAAATGGAACCATGTAATTCATAGACCAAATGGTATCCAATTGTCATGAAATTTTATGAGCATAAACTAGATATCCACAGTGACCTATACCAACTGGAAGCGCCTCAATTGGATGTTTGTAGAGAGAGAAACGACTTGCTAAAGTTCTGTATCAGCATCAGGGAAGTTTCCAACCTTTGTTACTGTTCCATCGGTTTTCGAGATTCAAGAACTCCTGAACTGATCTGGACTTATTTTTCTCCTCTAGTTAACACCTGTAGCT